>JAGVVM010006583.1:0-18354 GCA_019149425.1 Psidium friedrichsthalianum
AATGACCAGCCCTCCAGCGTCCTTCCCACTCCGCTCCCTCTCGCCCTTAACTCTCCGAGCTTCACCCACAAGCATCAGCGTGAGCCTTCCTGCCGTTCTCCTCTCGTCCCCTCCTCTCCCCCCCGCCCCCCCAACCTCCCGTTCAACTCCGGTGCCCTTGGCTCAGATGTCCTCTGGTCCCTTCCTCGGCATCTTCCAATTCTCGTTGGTGTTGTTTTTTTGAGAAATCCAAAACAAAAAATAGAAAGAAAGGAAGAAACGAAATAGACCTTAACAATCGAGCTAACATTCCAACACTTTTCGTGCAACTTACCGCAAATATTTCTAGGCTTTCCGGCCTGTATTATTCTCTTCCACATAAGTACGTACAATGAATTGAGGCAACATCAGATCACTGGGCGCCAAGATGCCCAAAGGAACATTAAACAACATATCCGCCAACCCTCCCACGTCAAGATAACAAATTAGGTTTTCCTTATGACCCCGAAGAGTTAAAATTAAAAAAAACCAGAGACAGAGAGAGAAGACCCTCAATTTTATAATCAGAAGGAACATGGAGAGCAAAATCCCAGCAAAATGCGACATAATTATCCGATATTTATTTAACCAAATATTTAATTGTTATCAAAGCCCTCGATATATGTCCTTCTGTATCTTGTTCCACATGTTTTTCTCTTCAGTATGTTGGGACCTTCTGCATCGGGTGATGACGCTGCACCCACGCTTGTAAGGGTTGGCCTTCTTCCATCTTTCTGCAGTTGTAGTACAAGACTGGCCGCGGCGGCTGCATGGCACCGTGTCCCATTCATTCTCACCGTAGCTGAATGTTCATCCGCCGGTCACGCCGCCAGCAGCCGGCTGGTTGATCTGGAGTCCATCAGCTCGGCTCGCGGGCGGAGAACCTTCTTCGATGCTCATGTGGTCGAGGGGAAGCATCGGAGGCGAGGGCGGCCATGGCCAGGGAGGAGGCAGACCAGCCCGAGCCTAAACTCCATCTTTCTTTGGGTGCCCAACGAAGGTTCGAACGCAGAGGTTTCAGAGGGGTTGGGTCGATTGTCGATTGGCGGGTCTCTTTTCCTTCTCCTTTTCAGAGAGGAAGAGAGAAGAGAGAGAGAATAAGGTGCGAGGGTGGTTTGGTTTCTTGAATGTTCAAGAGAGAGATTGGTGAGCTTGGCGCGGGGGAACAACCATTGGGTTATCTTGTGAGCCTACGCGATTTAGGGTAGCCTTCCGTTTCTCCATGTTTTTTCTGATCGAAGGAGGGAAAGAAGATGTATGTGTCAAATGTCAAACTGTTTTTCGAACGGCTAATGTCTAAATTGGGCATGGCCCTGGAACCACTTCGACGTTTTTTTGTATCTTTGCCCGACAAGCGCCAAACATTTATTACACAAGTCAATCGCAGTTTCGTACGTGAAATGTTTCTAGAATAATAGAACGGAGGCTTTCCGGACGTGCCCCATTAGACTTGTGTGTGATTAAATTCAAAGCAAGCTTTCTCCCCTGAGAAATCTTCCAAAACTTCTTTCGTTTTTTCTTTACGAAGCGACATGGAATTCTTTTTGTTGGACTTTCAAAGAACCTAATGATGGGAGATTTATCACATCATCTGATAAAGGTTTTAAGCGCCTTTTGATTTAGCATTTGCAAGAGTTTAATTTATCAAATGCAAATGGTGTTCGACAATTTTTTTTGGACAACTTTGAAAATGCATTGTATTGAAGCCTTTAGCCCATGTAGATCTTGAGGTACTTTGGAATGCTACATTTTCGAAATGAAAAAAAACTTATTTTCTTTCAATTTTACCCTTGCCGTACTTTTATAATTACACAAATATCTGGAAAACCCAAAATTTTCTAGCAAATGCATCAGCCACCGGTGGGCAGCTGGTGAACTACCAGTACAATTTAAATTTATACATCTTGTGCCACGGAAATTTGATTTCAGTATCCAAGAATAATTACCAATAAAGGCCGGCGAACTACCGGCACAATGTAAGTTTATACATCTTGTGCCATGAAAATTTTGGTTTTAGCGCTGAAGGATAATTACTAATAAGTATTAAACCTATTCTATTACGACAATTTAATCCTAACTTTTCTTGCCAATTTAGACTTAAATCTTTTGCATTTGTGTTAATTCAGTCTATCCAGCCTATTTTGGCCTAAAATTGCAAAGTCAATGCTTGGCCTGCCTACATGGCATAGTTAGTGCTGACATGGAAAATTTTTGTAATATTTTATTTTTTTATTAATTTCCTTGTGTTTTTTATTTAACTCCTTTTGGTTCAGCATTTACAAGAGTTTAATTTATCAAATGTAAATGGTGTTTGACAATTTTTTTGGACAGTTTTGGGAAAATACATTGCATTGTAAGCAAATCCAAGATCCTGTGGAATGGTCTGCATGTTCGGAATGAAAATAAACTATTTTCCTCCAATTTTACTCTCGCCGTACTTTTATAATTACACGAAAATCTTGGAAAACCCTGACCTGTTTGGGCGAATGTCTTAGCCACCGTGGTAGCCGGCGAACTACCGGCACAATGTAAGTTTATACAGATGCTACCATGAAAATTTGATTTTAGCGCTGAAGGAATAATTATCAATAAAGGTTGGTGTGAACTACCGGAACAATGTAAGTTTGTACATCTTGTGCCACAAAAATTTGATTCAGCGCTGAAGGAAAATTACCATATTGTAATTGTAACATTTAGTCATAAACTTCTTTTTAAACCTTTTGCATTTGTGTTAATTCAGTTCATCTAGCTTATTTTTAGCTTGACATTGCAAACGTGAATGCTGATCCGTTTTGTATGGCACAGTTGGTGCTCACATGAAATTTTTTTTATAATATTTTCTTATCTTTGATTTTTTTTTTATAATTTCCTTGTGTTTTTTTCCTTTCTTTTTTCCCCTAAACTAATGTTTTAGATTATGCTTCAAAGCTAATTTTGTTTGTTTTTGGAAACCCTTATTTTCATAAAACGATCTAAAATATCTTATTGAACCTCACTCGAAGCTGGCATGAGTGAGCCTTGCCAAAGACCGTTAAGGTCCTGTGGCTGGTCGCTTAGCCGTTGAGGAGGCCAACAACCGTGGAGGAAGAAGAAAAACAAAGAAAGAAAAAAAAGAAAAGAAGAAAAAGAAAAATAAAATAAAATAATAATGAAATTTATTAAATTTGTCTACGTCAGTGCCAAGGTGCATGTTAGTCGATCAACATCCATGTCAGCAATTTTTAGCCAAAATTGATCGAAATTCACTGACATGGTAGTTGGCTGCTTAATGTCGCATGACCAATACTGATGTGGATTTACTTAATAATTAATAAATTATTTTAAAAATTTTTCACTTTGGCTTGGCAATAAGCCTCCACGGCCCTTGGCAGGGGGGGCTTGCTGGCTCTCGACAGATGTTGGGCGAGGACTGCATGCGTACATCAGTGAGGCCATCATGACCCTCACCCCGATCTGGAAAGGGGCCACTGGCCCTTGCTGGCCAAGCGAAGTGAAAATAAAAGAAAAAAGGAAAATAACTAAAAATAACTTTTAGAAAAATTATTTGTAAAAAAAATATTCACGTCAATGCGCGCCCATGTCACGTAATACGGCTGGAATCTACGTGATTGATTTGGAAAAAAAAATTGGTCGAATGATCAAGTTGGTATCAATGTAAATATTTAGGATTAAATTGATTCAATTGAAAGTTTTCTGAGTAAAGCGATATCAATACAATATATCCAAAACTTTTTTGGTACTTTTCTCCTAAGCTCGCTCCAAAAAATTCTTAGAAACATAGCTTCAGGTGAAGGAGCTGGATAGGACCTAAGTCATCAATGTTGCATTAATGCTGCGGTAATTCAGTGACTGGTGAATTTAAAAGAGATCCAAGTTAGAGGAGTGCTGGCCACAATTGCCTGGACACCCTAGCAAGGACAATCCCCATTTGATTGGGCCACGTGGCCACAAGTTTCAAACTACTGATTTTCTATCTTCTTTTATTTATTGACATTTTCAGTTTTTGTCCTACTCGTACTTTCTTTGGGCCAGGGTTCTATTTATTGAGATATAACGTATAAACATTAACAGATATTACAAATAAATTGGTGCAAAATCACCAGAGAATTAAATGAATAATAATAAAAGACATAATATATTTATGTAATTCGGTCAGAATATTAATACGTATATTCATGAGGAGAGTCAGCAATATAATTCATTATAATTGAAAAATTGAATTTATAATCGTTCATGCGCTCGGTATTTCTCATATCTAGATTAAGCCCAAAGTAAATTTATAAGTAATATCTCATAATTTTTTATAGATAATTTACTCAGAAAACTTACAGAGAAAATAGATTTTTTTTAAAAAAGGTCTCTTCGTGTGCTGCTTTCTTCTTGTGCGGCTCAAGGAATGAAGACCCTGTGGGTTACGGCTTTCATATGAAGACAGAGACGTCCACCGACAACTTCCAAAATGAAGAAGTCCAACCGTCGGTCAACAAGTCAAACTTGAATAATATTCTCCACAATCCAATCTTGCCGTTTTCTTTATTTTCTTTTACCAAATAAAATAGATAAAGCAAGATATAATCTAAGCGCAATGTACAATTAAGATTGTTTTTTGTGCGTATCCACTAGGACTTTCCACGATCCTTCTCATTTAATGCGAACTGGTCTACATCCTTCAAATTGGATCGGGTTCCAAAACGGCTTAAATTCGAGACATTAATTTAACATTATTCGATATTCATACTTCACCATTTTCTTCAAACTGACACGGAATACTTTTTATTGGGTTGCCTAACTTATCTAAATGTCCTTTGAAAGTTCGACATCACTTAACAAAACAGTTTAGTAAGACTTTTTAATGCCATTTCACATTTCTTTACACGCATAATGCAATTTCGTAAACACAAAATTCCAACTTCGGTGCGTTTCCGTCGACGATTCTCGAGTGACAAAAACTTGTGGATCTTGGATTGGAATGCTCCCGAGTATCGTGTTAAGGAAGGGGTGAGTCTATGGTCACTGTTCAATTGAAAATAACAAATTGTAGTTGTTCGGATCATATCTTTTTAATGACCGAGATTTATTGCATTTCGATCTAACAATGAAATATTATTGGGGCATGGTACCTCCTAAGACCGTATAATTATCTTTTAAGTCAGTCCACTAGTGAATGGTAGATGTGAAAGTTGAGCGTAAACATCTTTAAACACACATGAATTGCGTTAGTCATTTTTGGGGTCTTCTTAATAAATGCCCCTAAAGTACTAGTTAAGTTAAATGCGTCGCACTTTTCAAGAGACTTTATACAATTTCATTATTAATATTTATTCAACTCATTCTCAGCAAAAAATAAATTCACAGACAATTGAGACCATAATCATATATTAGCACCAACCATGGAAAGAATTGAATCTATTTGCAATAGACCTAGCCATGGATCTGGCGATCTAAAAGGACCTAAAGGCATTTTGAGCGGGCTTGGGCAAGGTGTACACTGAGCAATGCCCAGCCCAACCCGAGCATGACAAATGATTGGCTCAATTATGATGACAAACTCTTCTTTTATTTTCGATTTTTTTTAAATTTTCGGTAATCTCGTGTAATTTATTTTGTTTATTTGCTAATAAACCTTTTTAAATGCGATTCATGCTTATATAATTACGAAAAGGTTAGGCCAGTGTCTCAACAATGAGAAGCCTCTGCACTACGCTAATATAAACAGGGCGCATTGCTCTTCCAGAAGCGTGATTCTTACTTCAAGACGATATAAGATGCAGAACGATGACAGCGTAAATTCTCTCTCCTTTTATCCTGTCAGTCATCAGATGAAGAGGAATTTGGAGCTAGGGGAGCAGTCACCAGCAAGAGCGACAGCAGCTGTAGTGGCTTTGCTTTGGTGGCAACCGGTGAAGGAAGAACCTATCCTTTGCCGTTAGGTCCAGGTTCGCACTCGCCGCCGCCGCCCTAGATGTCAATCGGTTGAATGGGTCAAGCGTGAGCAATGCGACAGAGCCGAGGATTAGGGAGGGGAAATGGAGAACAGCTGGAGAGAGGGGCTTGAGCTTCCTGGGTGAGAACTCATGTTGCAAGCGGGTTAATCCAAAGGTGCATATAACATTAACAATTGGTGCATATAAGAGCTCAATCCATTATATATGGGTCTATGACCCATTTTATGTCAGCAATTGGTGCATATAACATTAACAACCGAATCTCAAATATATATTTGACCTGATGAATATATCAAGTTACTCAACAGGATGATTTTGATAAGACATTACTGTTATTATATTGGGGCCACACAATTCCATTACGACTATCTAAAAAGTCAGATGTGCATCGGCCTCTAAAACAGTAAAGATGCCGTTTATCACATGTTTTCTCCACTTTTTTCTCTAGGTATACAACTCTTTTATGAACCACCCCCCCCCCCCCCCTCTCTCTCACTCAACAGCTCACTCATTTTCTGATGCTAACTTCAGTATCAGAGGCCTAATCCTCGCACAAAGACCGGCCGGGACGCCCTAACCTTAGTTCACCATCGAGATAATGATTGCTCCCTTTCCAAAAGCGGAAAAGTGTAAAAAAAAAAAGAAAAAAAAAGAAAAGTCATAAACCTACTGTATTTGTGCCAATTGAGTTCATCCAGCTAATTTTTACCAGAAATCACTGATGTGGATGCCCACTGTCCTATGTGGCATAGCTGCTATTGACATGAATATTATTAAATATTTTTTTGGTTTTTTTCTTTTTTGATTCATTTTCTTTTATATACATTTTTTTTATTGAGATTAGGATACCCTTGTCGGCCCCAGGCGAGGTCGTTGTGGCCCTTTCCTGGCCCTGGCGAGGATAGCAGTGCCCTTGCTAGCCACAGCGAGGGCCCGCGAGCCCTCACCTAGATGTCGGCGAAGGTCATTGACCATTAATAAAAAAAAATCAGAAAAGAAAGATAAAAAATAGAAAAAGAATGTCCATGCTAGTGTTGACTGTGTCACGTGAGATGATCGGCGTCCACATTAGTGATTTCTAGCCAAAATTGCCGAGATGTACTCAATTGGTATAAATGCAAAAAGTTTAGGACTGAATTGACATTAATTAAAAAAATTTAATACTGAATTAACATCAATGCAATAGTTTCGGGACTTTTTTTTTTTGACACTTTTTCCCTCCCAAAGCCGATAAAAATAGCCCAATTCACACCAGCATGACAGTTTAGGAAGCCGGTCGGATCATGTTGAATCGTTTCGGGCTGCTATAGTGCTACCCACAGCACCGGACGCACATTCGTGTTAGGCTTTCCTGGCGACCCCCTAAGTCGGCCGATACATTTTCTGCCAAATTTCTCCAGCAGCCAACGCTCCCAAAGAGCAGACAATTCATCCCTAGCAATTAAGCAACACCCGGGAGCGTAACTAAAAGACAATCTTCGTCGATTCAATGAGGTGGCTATAAAAATCCTAAATCCTCCTTTTGATGCTTCCTTATTGGTTACAAAAACGAATGTAGAAAAAATATCTTATTGTGCATGACAATAATTAGATATAAATTATTATCGATAATCAAAATAATTTTTATTGATAATTATTTCAAACTATACAAACGATCATTTTTTAGAAAAACGTCTTCCACATTATTAATTTTCTACGAAACGAATGGAGCATAAATATATTAATGTGAAAGAGGCTACTGGAACGTGGGCACACTCGTCAACTCTTGGCACGACGGTGCAAATGACAAGAGATCCATCGACCGGGCTGGAGAGCAAAATAGGAAAAGGAGAGTCAAAGAAGTACTTAAATCACGATTCGTCACTTAAGTTCAACTTAAGGGAATAGAACTCTAATTTTGTAGCTTTAGAGTATGACCTAAGGCAATGAATTCAAGAATTTACTATCTTGCGTTGACCTTAAAAAAAAAAATCAACAATTGGTCGTCTTTGGTTAACCTTAAGCCGCAAAATCTATATCTTGTCGTTTTTGGGTAACTTTATATTTTGTTGCCACAGGGGGTAACTTTTCTCTGTGAAAGATAATTAATATCTATTGCAAGAGGGGTACACCCCCTCATTCATCTCATTTATTGTCATTCAAATAAACCGACCAACAAATACGTCAAGCACGAGTACAACCTTTATCATGAAACTCGAATCACGGATAAACACGCAACAACAATGGAAGCTCCGTTGACGCACAACGGGTAGATCACTTGGGACCCGGGGCTTTGCACTTGGGCTGGAACGCGAACGGTCCGACCGAGTAGAGAATGAACGGGTACTTGATCGATGGCCACATCTCCCACCTCAATTTGGCGCCGGTCACTCCGCCGTGGAGGTCGGTTGGTTGACTGCATGAGGAGATTGGAGATGAGACCAAATAGGCCTTGCACTTGTGGGAGGCGAAGCTCGAGACCGTCTTCGGCGCTTGGAGAAAGAAGTAGCCGTTCTTGTCAGTCGTTGCGGTTGCCACCGCCGCTGAGAACCTGGTGTTCTTGCACAGGAGCTTCACTTGGGCACCTGAACCATGAAAGTGTCGACCGGTTAGTATCCAATACTTCTTGGGGGAAAGGAGAACTTGCAGAAGCTAATAAAGAAGATTAGCCGTTTCAAGGTAATTTTGTCAAATGAATGATGCGGTGAGTTCGTCTTAGACCCGTGAACGAATTCACTATCTTGCGTGCTTTCAACCGACTTCTTATAAACAACCATTTTCGACTGCGAGGTATAATAAGAAGTGGAATGAGGATACATATGCACTGCTTTCTAAATTCTTTTAATCATGTCATGAATATAGGGGCAGTGACAAAGTATACTTAGGGAGAGAACTCACCGAAAATGGGTTTGTCGCTGCCGTGGGGGGTGTTTTTGCAGGATTTGCAATAAACGACGCCTTGAACGGCTATGAACTTCCTCCTAGGAGGACTGTGGACTGGAGGGCTGACCGGCGGGTGGACCGGAGGCTTGATGGGTGGGTAGGCCGGAGGTTTGACGGGTGGTGTTACTGGCGGTTTGGCAGGTGGTTTAACCGGGGGTAAGCCGGAGGCTTGATGGGTGGGTAGGCCGGCGGTTTGACAGGTGGTTTTACTGGCGGTTTGGCAGGTGGTTTAACCGGGGGGTAAGCCGGAGGCTTGATGGGTGGGTAGGCCGGCGGTTTGACAGGTGGTTTTACTGGCGGTTTGGCAGGTGGTTTAACAGGGGGGTAAGTGGGAGGATGGAAGGGAGCGAGGGAAGGTGCGGGGCTCGGGGGGTGACGGTGGTGGTGGTGGTGGTGGTGGTGCTGGGTCGGAGGGTGAACAGGCGGATAGGGGAAATCACAGGAGGCATCTTGGAAGCAGCTGAACAGGAGCAAGAGCTGAACAAGCAGAAAAGCCTTGCATGGAGCAGAATCCATGGCTTCCGCTTTTCTGTGCTCCTTAAGGGTTTTTGGAGAGAGAATGAGTGTGAAGAGAAATGGGTGATTTGGGCCTTCGCGACGAAGAATTTATAGAGGGCTTATGGAGTGATTCCGAGTGGTTTTTACCCCCCGATAAACGACATAATTATAATATTAGCCAGCAAGGGTAAGGTGGAATTAATTAAGGTCAAACTTATGTGTGCCCTTTTGGGACTCCACAAATTGTGATCTTAAGGACATATGCTCAATTGACATATTACATGATCTAGTTGATTGATTAGCTCTTTTAAACTTTGTAAGGTGCTTAAGTATATTACTTATGCATGACCTTTCCATTCATTTTAATAGATCAATACATTTTAGATAAACGACATAACTTATAACGCTTAGCGAATTGAGATCGATTTGATTAGACGAGATAAATTTCTTATTTTAGAATGTAGCCCTAGAAGGAGTAGGAGTTGGCATTTCTCTAGGAGCGAATGCTAGGTGTGGATGAACACGAATTATTAAACACAAATGAAGAGAAAAGCTAGTGATAAGAGGAGGCAATTATACTAGTCAAATATGCCTTTTTGGGATATGCATGCTCCCCAGTTAGAAACTCTAAGGCGTCCAAATTGACTAGACTTGAGTAGGCTAAAAAAAGACATATGACCTTGGCAATAATGGCATTCTACAAAATATATGACTCATGCTCTTTTAGATTCTTTAAATTCCGCGGGAGCTTCCGCTACCGCAATCAATGCATATGCCCCAACATGTGCTGTTTAACCATCGTGAATATTAGTCTCACCGATTCTCTAGGACTTCTTCTTGGTTTGTCACGTATAATTAAAAAAACAGCTATGGGTCGGTATTGACAAGCCAAAAATAAAGCAAGTAGAGCACTTTATTTGCTGTCTAACCTAGCTAATTTATTGAGCTCTCAAGATGAGTCATGTGCCTATTTCTTAACCCATATTTGATGGACTGAATTATTATATGAATTGGCTATATTCACTACTTTGGCCATAAATGAGTTTAGAATGGTAAAGCCTAAATTAATATGGGTTCATAACATACTTAGACCTAATCCACCTCTACGATTCTCTCTTTCTTCTCTCGCACTTGATCTTGTGTTTACTTGCTCCTCGTTCTCAGTTAAGTTTTTATAAGGAAGTGTTTTGACAAAATTGGTCGGACACGGGTTGAGTTGGAAATGGATCACTAGATTTGCATTCATAAAGATAGGTCAAAATAGGTTAAATTGCTCAATTTGGACCGGATCATTTTCGACCTGACCCACCCGTTTGATGGGTGTGCTAACTTACATGCATAATACGTTTTGAGATTTCTTGAATAACTAATCTAGCATCCTTCGCTCTATACGATGCAGGGTTTCAGACTCTGCATTAACGTGGACACTAGTCTTTATTAAAATGAAAACGTATGACAAAGGGTTACTCCAGATTATAAGGTTCCGGATCTGCGGGTCTGCTGTACAATATATCTATGCTTTAGCTTAGGAGAAACGATATGGAGTTTCTGGCACTCGGTCCCTTGTTCTTGCTTGCACCAGCCGCATCATTACATCTAGGGTTTCCGCAGCCGAGAGTCCGTCTTAATCTGTACTTCCTTTGGTTGATCTCTCGTTCATAAACTTCGAGTTTCCGATCTGTTCGGGGCCGCACGGCGCATGCTATTGACTCAAGTTGGGTGCTTCATCTAGGGTTTTGTAAAAGAGGAGCTCTGCGAAATGCCAAAGGATATTCCCAGAAGCTAATCGCTGGTGAATTTACAGCTAAGTGAGAAAGAATGGACTTTAATCTTAGCTGGTGAAGCTTGTCCCGCAAACCATGTTATGAATCCCATGGAACGGGGATTTAATGCGAAGGTCAACCGACAGGCACGTGATCCATCATCATGACGCTTAATAACATGACAGTTTTTCTTCTTAATTGAGTATGTCTTATGATAACAAAACATGAAGGGAACTAGACTCCATTTATTTCGTAAAAATAAGTGATTTAAAAAATATTATCATTAAAATAATTACATGTATTGCTTGAAATAATTAATCAGTGAAAAATATTTTCATTACCGACAACAATTTATCTAAACATTTGCGTAGACAATGAAAAATATTCTTTGTTCATTCATTTTGTAAGCTATAAGGACTATTTTTTAGAGAATATTTTCCAAATCTTCATTGTTTGTGAAATAAATTGAGCTTTAAGCACATAGCACCACATACTTAGATTAAGAAAATTGACTCCATGATAGTGATGGAGCTAGTAACCTTCAAGTTTCAAGTGTGCCCTAGACTCCATGAACCCTAGAGCTTGGATTTTTCTTCATGTTGAACCGTTTCCGCTGGTTTTTGTTTAGAACGATTGGCATTTTACATTTCGATGTCAAATCTTAAGTTCGATTCCTAGTAGTAGCCACAATCAATTGGGGTTAAACCACAAGAAAGTTTCATTTCTTATGGATCCCCTAATTTCATTTCTTATAACAGAACTTTTTTTTTTGCCAAAATAGTTAAAGATCTACACATGATTAGAACTCGCTAGTTGGTTGTTTTAGGGGATAATGACATGAGTTGTTCCTGAATTTTTCTTCAATGTTCAATGTGGTCTCCGGACATTTTTGTTTGTCCAATCTAGTCCTTAACTTTCAAAAATTTAATCAATGTTCTCATTAAGTTACTCTGAGCACCATTAGCTGAAGATATCATAATTTATGTTAACTTTAGATTTGACGAATTGGCGCCACATGACTTCCAGACTGTATCTCTCTGAGTCTTTGATCACAAGAGAGAAAATATATGTTGACTTGGGTAAAATGACATGGCAGTCTAAATCATTATTTTGGCCGAATAAATGCTAACATGCAATCCATGTAAATAAATGCATGTGTCTGGCAATAAAAATGAGTGGATTCTTAAAAATTCAGGAACTTGATTGAATGAAGTAAGTTTAGAGTTAACATTAAAAAGGAGTTCGAGAATTAACCATGACGTTAACCGTTGTTTTAGGAACTTTCATTCGAAGATGCGAATTAATATCCATGACGCTAACCGTTGTTATTATAAGAAATTTTTGTACATAGACATAATCAATGTCATCCACATGCTAGGGTGAGCCCAAAGCCATCGCCATGTGAAGTCATAATCAAAGGAATCTGATGCTAAAGTCAAGCATTTATTTCTTGTAAATGACAAAAATAAAATAAAACTTGGTAAGTAGAGTGATCCCAAAAGGCTCCTCGTGTCTCGGTTTTGCAATGCAATTTCGAGCTTTTGACCTCATTGATATCCTTCATCGGTGGAAGCATCCATGCACGAGATCCAAGAACTCCATCAAATCAGAGTATTAAATTGATTTTCTTCAATGATTCCCTATTAATGTTCTTTTATTTCTTCAAGATTATGCTTCTAATTACATGAATAAAAAAGAAATCAGGTACACGTACCGATTACATGTAGGAATTTTATACAATATATAGTATGTGTTAGGATGTGCGTTTGAGTTGTATTAGAAAAATCTCAAATTAAAAAATTGGTGTTATGTGGAATAGTTAACACATCATAAATGGCACATAACTTATTAGTTTAAGCTTTTAAAGGAAGGTGAGTCTAACTAGATATGTTTACAAACTTGGATTTAAGTTCCCTCTTACAAATTGGCATCAAAAGTTAGGTGTAATTTTTGAGCGGTGGGCTACTCATTTTCCAATGATACCCACATTGGTTACAAATGTTCATTCTGGATTTCAAAAGTTTCTTATAATTTATTCCATAACAATTTTTACATTGAACCCACAAATGCCTATATTTCTTAGTCAAAACAAAATCAGTAGAATTTTCTCTTCTAGTGAAATCAATACCATTCCTGCTAGTTCTTTTACGAGAGCTTCCACTTTCATTACTATTTGTACTTTCACTTCATATGCAGAAGGATATCTGGATTAATAGGGAGCAGACTTAACACCGAGCTTGATGTAGAGTAGTTAATATATCTTAGTTGGCCTACAACTCATAAGTTTAAGCTTTTGAGTGAATACGAGTTCCACTAGTTATACTAATATGCTGAGATTTTGGCTTCCTTGGGCTCCCTCTTGATGAATATCTCTAGACGAAAGATATCACGCCTCTATTACGCGCTCTAATAGTAAGTGTACCTTTTCTTTCACACAATTCACGTTCATCACTATCATGGGTTATTGGAAGTGCACCTAGTCTCTTTAGTCTTTTCTTATCTTATTTAAGATGTTTTCTATATTCTAAAATCTAACGTTTTCTTTGATTCCAAAACGCATATAAGAAAAGAGAGACGTGGAATTTGCAAGAAGAGTCACCGACAAGACTCCGCCAGCGATCCAAGTGCAAAAAAGCCTCGATTCGTGATTCGACAGGCTGGCGTGCCCGATTTTATGAGGGGCTGTCTTGGGATTAATCTTTATAAATTTCAATTTCTTGGGGGTGGGAGAGATACTTAAATTTGAGGGCACCCACTTTTGCGGCTCTTCTTTCGTCGCCGCTCTGTTTATTTGGGTGAAAAAATTATCCTCAAATTAATTTCTGGACTTTAACAAATTTGATTAACTAAATTGATCAGTCATTGATAATAATTAAAAAAAATGAACAGTCAAGTGTGTGCCAAAGAGTGCAGTTTTTGTAGATAAGCCGGGGCATTGCTCGTTACTCGGGCAATATCCAACCAACCCACTTCACCTCACTGCCACCTTCATCCCTATTCCATACCCTGACCCCCGAACCATCCACGTCGGTCCTCTTGTTCGTTAGCATGACACTCACCCACCCACGTCTCCATGTTGCTCATGTGCCGCGTGAAGTCATATCACATCACCTGGCTCGACTAACTCCTTCACTGACTCGGCAGCCGGTTCGCAGAGTTGCTCAATCTTCAGAGACAACAAATCGGAGAAAAAATTGCTCATCACGAGCACGAGATGGATCCCGTCGTGTCAGATTTGGGTCGCTAATTGTATCGCATAAAATAGGTCAATTTAGATGGAAAAACTGTTCAAAAAAAATCCTAAACCTTTTGCTTGGTACCAATTCAGTGTTAAATATTCTGCATTTATGTCAATTGGGTCAATCTGATCAAATTGACCAAAAATGTTGATTTGGACGTCGATCCTCTTACGTGGCATGGTCAGCACTGACATGAATATTTTCTTAATATGTATTACTATTTTTTAGTAATTTTTTTTTTGTTTTTCTCCGCATTTTTTTTTGTACTTTGTTTTGTTTTTGAACAGAGAGCTGGCAACCCTCGCCAATACTGGACAAGGATGCCGCGTCCCTTGCCAGCCCTGGGTGAGTACTGCAATGCCCTCGTTGGCCATGATCGAGGTTGTGACATCTTCGCCAGCCAACACAGGGCCATGAGACCTCACCCAGATATGGGCCAAACGAGGTCTGGGGAAGGCCTGCAACGACATCGCCTAGCCTAGATCTAGGTGAGGGCTTGTAGCCCCTGCCCAAAAACACAAAAAAATTAGAGAAAAAAAAATCTTAAAGGATAAAAGATATTAAAAATATTTAAAAATGTCCACATCAACACTAATGAGGGCCAAGTAGGACGACTGGTATCCACCTTAACGATTTTAGTCCAAAATTAGCCGAATGAGCTCAATTGACACTAATACAAAATGTTTATAACTAAATGACACAATTAAAAAGTTTAGAATTGAATTGTATTAATGCTAAGATTTAGGACTTTTTAAAACACTTTTCTCCAATTTGGACCCGGCCATTTTTTGACCTAGCCCGCCCATTTGATAGGCCTAATATGTCAAATATTGGTGGTGGTCGTGAATTCCTCACAGTTTAATGAGTTGCAGTGTACTCAATATCGAGAGGGCATAACTATTTCTTATGTCTCGAATACACGTATTTGGTTGCTTTCCTTATCCTGTTAGCCTTGGTAAGAGGATGGGCTTCAAACGAGAAATATGAACATAGTCCTTATAGTGAGAAGAACACCAGAGTGTTAAAAGTTATGCATGTTACTCAGTTATCGTTAAAGTTTCACTTGGATTATTAAGTGCCAATTTTTCTGAAAAATGGTCACTTAAGTACCAGCTTCGATTTGCTTCGTCAAAAATCTGACGTCATATTTTTTTATTAATAATTTGAAGCCGACATGACTCACTTGAGGTCCAGTTAGCAACAAGAAAATATAAAGTAGAAAAAGAATAGGCTTTCCTTACTGACGAAATTAAGCTAATTAAAAAAGCTTAATTAGATTAAAAATAAAAAGCTACAAGTTCTGACGAAAATACAATTTTTTAAAATTAAAATTAATTTTTAAATAAATTTTTAAAATGCAAATTTTATTTAATAAATTTTAAAATAGGCTTAAAGATTTAACATAAAAAAGATTTAAAAAAACTGAAAAAATAGGGGGTAGGGAAGAACCAGGTGGTGAGATTTTTTTATTTAAAAATTTCATATTTGTAATTTATTTTAATTTAATTTATTTTTTAATTTCCCCATTTTAATTTTTTTTAAAAATGTTTATTTTTTTTTGAAATTTTGAAACTTTTAATTTTTTTTAATTTCCTTCTCCTTCTTTTATTTTTTTTTTTAAAATTTTTTGGTTAATTTTTAAGCTTAATTTAAATTTTTTAATTTCCTTCTCCTTTTTAAATTTTTTTAATTTTTTTTGCTAAATTTTTTAAGCTTATTTTTAAATTTGAAATTTTTTTCATCTAACAAAATTTAGTTTTAGCAAATTTTTAAATATAATTTTATTTTTTTTAAGTTGAGAGTCCATATGGACTTAATTTTTTTTAAACGTAATGCCACTTAATATTAAAAAATTAAACATAAATGCCATGTATTAATATTGATGGGAATATCTCGCTAGAGGCACTTAAGTGATACCTTTTCTCTGATTTGGCACTTAAATGATCTAGGAAAATCTTTTTGGCACTAAAGTGAGCGTCGTATATAACTTTTTGCACTTCTAGTATTTTTCTCCCTAGTTTTGTATGATTCTAGGCAAAGAGAATCCATATTGACTCCATAGTGTGATATTTTCACTATCTTAGACAACTGTGATTCTAGCAAAAAGAAAAAAAACATTATTGAAATAACGGGTCAAGCTAGATTCAACTTAGCCAGCCTAAAAATTTATGAATCTGAATAGCGTCGATCGGGTTTCTGGCAGGTTGAGAGAGGTTCACCTATTCTATTTTTCAGTGGGTTGGAACGGGTTATCCAGCCCAGATTCCATTTTGCTAGATGTAGTTTGATCGAAGAAAGTTGTAGAACTCAAGCGCATTATCAAAAGTAGTGTTAGACTCATGCTGTAATTATATCGCCTTCTTTTCAATATGATAGACGAATTACACTCGGTATGATGTTCTCTATTTCAAGGAGTTTTTACCGATATCCTGCCTTATGCCCAATTACAACTAGGATTGCCAGCTTCTTATGCCATTTACTTATAATTTTAGCCTTACAGCCATATTAGCATTAACACACAAGCTATGATACACCTACGCGTAACATTGACACATAGGAACAAGTTGTTTTGATGACGTATAATATAGGATTTGGGATATTTATCTTGATTTATTTCTTCAGCATCTTTTTCTTGGTTTGAGTTCGCATTCATACTTATTTCCCTACTATAGGTTGCCTGTAAATATAAGCAAAACAATTGTGAGGATTTGATTACAGATTGTTGCTTATTGTGCATTTCTTCTTTGTCGCCTGCGTTGGGTTTCTATCTTTTTTCGCTAAATAAGCTTCGATGATGTTTTGATTATTTGATTATTGTCGCGCTGTGCGTTTCTTCTCTCTCGCCAAGATTGGCATTTCTCTCATTCCCCTCTGGTTTTGTTATGGTTTGCCGTGTGAGTGCTCCAAGGAAGGTGCTGTCATAGTGCAGGAGTTTGTTCTCGTTCAATCGGATGAAATTCTTGACCAGATTATAAATTTCATTCATTGGGGGAGGAGTGTTCATATTGAGAAATCTTTTGGTAAGGTTTTATGTATTTCTCTGCGAGATTGAGTGATTGTTTCGTGAGAAATTGTAAAGCTAAACATTATAGTGAGTTACAATCTACATTGCATCGACCCATCTATAATGGAATTTTTGGTGCTTTCGCTGTAGAGATGGTAACATAAATCGAGCCATATAAATTCATAGTGACTTTTAAAGATTTGAATACACCATAAAATAATTTTATGACGTGTTACAATGTTTTTCATACATAATGTTGTGCAATGCACTTTGGGGCGTCGTAAAAGTGCCCGTAAAATACTACCAACAAGAAACGTCGAAACTCAAGATCTACCCATTTCCGAAAGGGAAAAAGGAAGGAAAAAGTATTGAAAGAAGGTTGCTGCTTGCATTCAGTACATAAACTGCGTAAACAATGCAGCTTGTACTTTCACCATATCAGAGATCTAACAGAAGGCCGAGTTGACATCCGTTCTTCATGCGATTTGTACTTAAAGTCACTATTAAGATCTCCTAAGCATATAGAAAACATGATTGTTGACATATCTGCCCATGAAAGTTACAGTTTCTATGTATCAACTAAGTGAAAATGCGCATTTCTACAATCCTCTAATGATCAAATAATTCGCAGAAGCCAAAGCATTAGATCAAGGATGAAGCTCATAGCATATCATGACAATCTCTGTAGCCTTTGAGATATTCTCTCGTCTCAGGAAGCGCCATATCCAACCTGACAACATACTCAAACTCAGGAAACAAAACTGAAAAGCCAGCGATGGAAAAGGTTCCAGGGAAGAGCATACCAAGGACATAAAACAATTTCCTCGCAAAGCATTCCATGGAGGTCCGTCAACTCTTCGCATTCATAGACGTAAAAAAAAGTCATGAAGCATTGACGTTTTGTAGTACCGTCAGTACTGTCCCAGTTGAGAAAATGACTTTGCACCGACAAGAGTCACCTACTT
>JAGVVM010006584.1:0-23712 GCA_019149425.1 Psidium friedrichsthalianum
TTAAGTTTTCTTATCATATTTTTTTTTCTTTTTCTTTTATCTTTTCGTTTCTTATTTTCTGTTGTCGCCATCCTTTCCAAACAAATCAGCCAGCTTTTTTTTAGTGTCTCCGCCTCACTCTAAAGTTCTTCACTATTTTCACATTTAACAAATAACTCAATCTAATTTTTTTTTTCCTATTTAATTAATACATGAGAGCAAAGTACTTATTACTTTCTTCTATTTTTTTCCTTTTCTGACACTTATCTTAATTATGATTAACAAATTAAGAAATGCCACGATTTTCGGAGGCATTGTTATGTACTTTGTTTTTTATATCAATGCAGATAATACGCAGGATTTATGAACATTAGAATTATTGCACCCAATATGATAAATTCAAAGACAATAGTTTATAAGAAGAAATTAGTAAATGAATTCAAATAGAGTCCCTTTTAATCTTTTTTTTTTTGGTATGACATTTTGGTCAAAACGCCGTCCTTTTCGTTTGGGACCTCATCGTACTCTGGGCCCCATGCATATGTTTCCCTATTTTTTTTTGCCAATTTAGAATTTAAAAATATTTTGTCAAAGAGTAAAAAAAATATTTACCATTTTGGGATCCAGGCGGTAGTCCAGATGCTGAGCGGGCTTGGGCGCATTAAGTGCCGTGTTGAGCCTCGAGCGACACTTTGAATGCCACCTGATCCATGCGGCTTAAGAGTGCCACGCGGTCCCAAGGCCTCTGCCCGTAGACTTTAATTTTTTAAATTTTTTTTTTATTTTATATGGTTTTAATTATATTTATAAAACAATTATATTATATAAAATTTTTTAAATATAATTTCTCCTTTTAAGCTTATTTTTATAACATAAAAAGGAATAATATTTACCTTCTTGATGTTCCTTCCTTCCTTCGCATCTGAACTTCAGAAACAAAGCAAACACAGAGAGAGCCACCAGCGTCAATCAATTAGTCGCGAAGAGGAAGCAATCATCATCCCGCAAGAAGAAACATAGCCGTCACTGATCCCTCCGTCCTGTAAGGTTTTGGAATCTGATTCGAGTGGAAAAATTTTCTGGTGCGCTTTAAGGGAATCGCTGTATTGGTTAGATGAGAAAAGATGATTCCTTCAAGAACAACAAAAATATCTTACTTGCATGCGGAAACGGAGGGCGTCGGACAAAGTTGTACCAGATCAATTGAGCAATTTTTATTCTAATGCCTTGCAAAGCAAAAGTCAAACAACTCCTATAATTGACAGACTCTCGATCCTTCGTCTGTCAAAATTTGAATTTTGTTGGCTGGAAGTATTGACATGGCGATGTCTCGCGTCACAATTTTTGTTTTCGTATGCATAACCAACTTATAAGGAGATGCTTCCATGCCATATTGCACTTTTTAGCATTCTTAAAAACAACTGAATTAAAAATGATATAGGAGGCTTGCCGTGGCCGAAACATGTTCGTCTGAAACCAGGACGAAGACATGGCACGACTTAGATGACAGAAAATTGATAAACACCTATCATCTCACTTTCACTTGCACATGTAAATTGACGAATAATTCCCATCTTATTTGTTGGGCCTTGACACAAAAAAGGCCCTATAGGAACGACATGAATGAGAAAGTGTGGTAGAATTTAGTCCACCATAGGATTGAAGAGAAGATGAAAATTGATTTAAATAGTGTAAAGGCCTCTCAATTTGGGTTTTATGGTCTCCATGGGCACCCCACTTTTTGTGGAAGGCGAGAGGTCTTGCACAAAGTTGTACCCTGTCCCGTGGCCGCCGCCGCCGGCCGGCTCGGTTCCGGCTCCGGGGTCCATTTATCTTTTTTGGAACTCGGCCCATTTATTTTATCATTTTTTTATTGTTTTTTTTCGAATAGGCAACAATGAGGAAAGTGTGCGACATAACTCTCTTCAAGACACCCGTTTTCTGGTCGCAAATAACCGATCACGAACGAAGACATTATTCGGGATTATTTCAATAACCGAACAAAAATGACTCTGTGAACAGTCTTCGCTACATCAGTTTTCGTGTTTTTTTCCCTCATTTTAAAAGTACCAAACCGAGAAACAAAAAATTATTCTCTCCTGTTTTCGAATCATACGCTCTCATGCCTCATCTCTGTGCGTTTTTTCTCCAATGTTGTGCCGTTCAAAGTATGCCTGAAAGAAGTAATCCGTGTGCTTCTGAGAAGTGTGCATCCGTTTCTAATCTATCCCTTGGAGTACGATTGGTCCACACACCTTGGGTAACCGTTTGAGGGACGAATTTGTCTTAAGGACCTGACGTGAATTCGTCGGCTCGATCAATCCTGTGTCGTGTTGTGCGTTCCTAGTACGTCCAACACGTCATTGCAGGTTTGTCCTGATTACTTTAATTCTGCTATATGCGAACACGCACTAATAACTACAATTTGTTGACTGTTAAATGAGGCCCGCCAAAGTAATGAACCAGGCACCCCTGACTTCCACATGGGGTCTAGCAGTCGAGCATTACTGCCGCGTTAATTGTATTACAACAATAGAATAACAGGAATTATCAGCAAAAGTCAACTTCCTTGCATAGGATGTCAAGGATAACAAGGAAGAAATGTGTACCGGTGCTGCAGATCTTGAAAGAGGATATACCTGAACAACTGCACGAGCAAATGAGTAAACCTGTGATGTTAAAATACATCTCGAGTTTAAGCCCGTCAATAATATCCAACACGAGATTTATTAAAGGAATTTGGATATTTATTTTTTTGGACATATTTTTCTATGACATCCTAATGCATGAACTGGATATTCGCAACCCTTTTTATATTTAGAGTCCTAGTCAAAGAAATCTAACCATGTGTTAGAAAAGGAAATTTAAAAAAAAAAAAGAGAGAGAAATCAACAAGGAAACAAAGGATATTTGCTTTCAATCTGATTCTATAGGGTTTTCCATGAACACCACTTTATATATATATATATATATCTACTATATATATATATGTATATGTTTACGTGGGTTTATTGGTTTTGTTTTACTGTGACGTTGTTGATATATGAATATTAATTGAAGCTTGTTTCTACGAATGCTTGGCAGTGGACGACTTCATGGAATTTGCAACAATAACTTTAATATTGGAGATTTAAATTCTTGTGGTAAGAATTTAAGATAATCCTTCATAACATTGACAGATTATTTCGTTAGGAATTTGGGCTAAACACATGTGGTTATTGATTGTAATTGGGGCTGAGGAAACACTGAGAGCGTTTGAGTGACTCAAAGTTGATATGATTTTAATGTATCGCTTAATCTATAGTGAATTTGCTATCTACTCCCGTGAACTTAGGTCTCTACGACCGAACCACGTACATCTAGTGTTCGATTATTTTCTTGTTCTGTCTTTATTATTTGCATCACTTGTTCTGCATAACAATTAGTATTAGAGCCCAACTTCTTAAGTTGAAGTAAATCAATGGCAAAGAAGTAAATTAAAGTGAAAATTGATATATTTGAGAGAAGGACTTTGGTTTCTCTAGAAGATGCGATTGAGGACTATCTATATCAGAATGAAGCTGTACTTGCCCCTATTTGGGAGAAACAGAGACAATAAAGCAAGTTGATTGGGAATTTGCATATGCATAGACAAGCAATGGGTGTTATTCAATTGACGTTGGCTCTATAACGTTGCGTTTTAATATTCGTCAAAAGAGAAGAACCACTGCGAATTGATGAAAGCCCCTATCGGATATGTACGAGAAGCCTTTGTGTGTCAATAAGTGTCTATTTGATGTGATGTCTGTTTAATTTGAAGATGACGAAGGTGCTGTCAATTATTAATCATATCAATGAATTCAATGTCATCATAGTCAATTGAGTTTAGTTGAGATTGACTTTGAAGATGAGGTATGTTCTTTGATTTATTATCCTCATTACTTGATAGTTAGATATTATTGTTTACTGCTATTAGTAATTCTTCTATATCAACAATTTTAACTTTTGGTGTGATTTGAGATTTAATGCTTAGTAAGGACATTCGTAGAAGAGAATCTAGCGAATCGATATATGCAGCTTTAGTAAGTGAAACTAGAGAAACATAGCTAGTACTCTTGTTAGCAGAAGTAGTATGAACATGTATAGACACAATTAATTTTGATTGGTAGTGCTATTTGTTGGAACTATGGGAAACAGGGGGCCATCTTGAAGGGATTGCCTTAAGCTGACAACGAGAAGGTTAGATGAAATTAGAGTTGAATCTGCAGATGATGTTGTAGTTGTAGCTGAAGTAATTCGGATAAGGCTGATTTTATCTTGTCTGTGGCGCCGATTATTCGTTATTTGATTGGTGAATCATAGATTTCTGATTTTTTTTTTCATATTACCCAACAGAAATTGATTTACTGACTTATTAGTGTATAGATAGTAGTAAAGTGTAGTTAGCAAACAACGCTGATAGTGATGTTTTAGATATTGGTGATGTTAGAAATCAAACTGCATGATGGTATTGTGAGGACATTGACTTGGAATGATGCACGTTCCAGAGTTGAAGAAAAATCTGATTTCCTTGAGTGCTTTAGATTAGTTAGGTGTCGATAGTCTTTAGAATTTGATATTCTAAAAGTTGGTCTAAGTGCCTTGTTATAATGAGAACAATCGGGCACAATAACTTGTACGAGCTTTAAGGTGAGATGGTGATAGATTTTGCTATGGAGAAGTCGGATACATCTGTTCGAGAATCTAAATTGTGGCATATACGTTTGGAGCACATTAGTGAGAGAAGCCTCAAGGTTCTAAGTGAAAGAAGTTATTATGTAGTCATATATTGATGAGGCTGAATGTATACAGGTGCTATGATTTAAATCAATGGCAAAAAGTTAGTTTAGTGTCATTATCAAAGAAATCACAAAAATTGTAGAAGTACTTCACTTAGATGTTCGCAGGTTGTCATAGTTTCATTTGAGGAAGAGTGTCAGATTTATGCTAATGGTTTTTATGAATGACTACTTGAGCAGGACTTGGATGCTTTTACTTAGGTACAAATTTGATGCTTTCTCAAGATCATGCAGTTGAGAGTTTTGATTGAAAAGATAGACTGATAAATGTTACCAAGCAATGCGGACTAACAAAAATTTAGTTTGTGCTCAGATCTGATTAAGTAAATTCTGCCATGGAAAAAAGGTATAGTGTGACCCCACCTAGTGTCAATGAACCGACAACATGTTGCAAATTGATGAGCAAAATATTATTAGCAACGACCCATAAAATAATCTTTAGTGCTGGTAGGTTAGGAGATTTTTCTAGCATGCGCCTTAGTGTCTTCGAGCTACTTGATGAATGAGATCCCTATCGACTGTGAGTGGATTATCAGACTCTTAAAGAAGTGTGGTCAGGTAACTGTGTTTGATTATTAATATTTTTAGAATAGTTTTTGCTCATAATTATGTTTGAGTTAGTAATGTGCACGGGCTCAAGTGGAGGGTCAAGAAAGTGCATTTTCCTAGGTTATGCACGGCAAAGTTGCGCGTGACTATCAATTGCGATGTTCTGAAATTAAATTATTTTTTATTAGCAGAGAAGTTACATTTGACAATGTCTCCAGTACTTCAGGTTAGAGAGTGACTATAGCAATGTTCATACTGATTTTGAACGAGTTATTCAGCTTGAGTAGGTTTTTCAACCAGAAACTTTTGAGTAGTGAGTACTAATGGAGTAATCAACACAAATAATACTTGTAGCGATGTAGAGCTTGTAGAGCCAACGGTTGCCATAATTGCTAATATTAAGGTAGATTCAATCTCTTGACAGATATGGTGCAACAATAGTTTTGCTTTATTTTTGGTAGATGAGGTTATGTCGGATAATCTTTGTGGAGCAATTAAAGGTGCATGTGCAGTTAGTGTTTTTGATGATATTCTTGATTATGTGAAGTTCAAAGCACGACTTGGACTCAAAAGACGTCGGTGGTGGTTGAGCCCATTGGTCTATTAGGAGATTAGTAACGAAGTTCAAGATTTTTTAGCAAAGCAGTTATGATTTGACTAAAATATCGAGCCAAGTGGAGATTGTCAAAATATGTCACGAGATTAAGCCTGTTAATAAATCTAACACGAGATTTATTAAAGGAAAGTTGGATATATGTTTTTTTGGATAATATTTTTCTGTGGATTGTTCGAATGCATGAACTGGATATTCATAATCCTTTTCTATGTTGGAGTCCAAGTCAAAGGAATATGACCATGTGTCCAGAAAAGGAAGAAAAAAAAAGGAGAAGAAATCAAAAGGAAACAAAGGATATTTGCTTTCAATCTGATTCTATAAAGGTTTCACTTATATATATTTGCGTGGGTTATTGTTTGTTTAATGCACCATCCTTGATACGAAGAATATTATGAAGCGCCGTTTTCTATAAGTGCTTGGCAGTGGACGACTTCTTGGAATTGCAACAATAACTTTAGTATTGGAGCCGATTAAGTTCTGCGGTAAGAATTTGTGTATAATTTCTTTATAAGATTGAAAGATTATTTCATGAGAAATTTGGGCTAAACACTATGTGCGTTATTGATTGAAATTGGGGCTGAGAAATACTGAGAGTGTTTTGCGTGACTCGAGTATGGTTTGTAATCTTGTGTGTCGCTTGATCTATAGTGGAATTCATTATTTCTCTCTCCGTGGACGTAGGCCTCTGCGATCGAACCACGTACATTTGGTGTTTGATTTATTTTCTTGTTCTGTATTATTATTCGATGCTTGTTCCACACAATACTTGACGTGTTCGATGGCTCAAGAGGAACCATGGTTGGACTTTCACAAACTGCTGGGTGACTGCTTGGGGGTGGTTCAGGGCGCTAGAAAACTTGTGAAGAAAAGTTCAAGCGCGACAGGAGTAGAGAAGTGCAGAAAAAACTGGCGAGGCATGGGGGGAGCTTAGAACAAATGCAAGGGCTCGTTTCAATGGAGCAGGACACGGTGGGTGGGAAGTGTCAGGTTTGGGCTTTTTACAAAAAGGGTGCTAAAAAAAATTGAATTTATCAATTTGGGTATTGGTGGAAAGAAAATACGAAATGGGTGTCCGTTCGGTAGTTGAAATGCCGAACGGAATGTAGTTCGGCAGCAGGACTGCCGAACTACCATTCGGCAGTCTGCTGCCGAACTACATTCTGTTCGGCTGGAGCGCTGTCGAACCACCCCTCCCAAAAAAAATTTCATGCACCCCCACACACCCCACACAAAAAATTTCACGCAGGCCCTGCTACACACACAAAGCTCACGTAGAGGGCCCCCTCTCCACACAAAAAATAAGCTCACGCGGAGGGCCCCCCACACAAAAAAATTTCACGCGCAAAAAGCTTTTGTGTGTGGTTGGTTTTTTTTTTGGGAGGGAGGGACTGCGTGAAATTTTGTGAGTGTGGAGGGCCTCTGAGCTTGTGTGTGTGGGTGGGGTTTTTTTTTTGGGGGGGGGGGGGAGAGATTTTGTTTTGGTGTTGTGTGCCTGCGTGAATTTTTTTTTTTTTTTGGTTTCTTCAGTTCGGCAGTGGCCCAGCCGAACAAAAGGTAGTTCGGCAGTGCCATTGCCGAACTGCATTCCGTCCGGCAATGAAGTGTCGGACGGACCCCCATTTCGTATTTTCTTCTCATCAAAATCCAAATCAGTAAATTCAATTTTTTTTAGCACCCTTTTCGTAAAAAGACCGTTAGGTTGCTGGATCTTGAGGACAGCGTGCAGCAGCCTCACGGAGCAAGATCGGCGCTACCAACAAGGCTCGGCAAAGAGCGGTGGCGGTTGCTCGTGGTGTCTAGCTCGGGGCGCAAGCGGAAGGCAGGACATTCAGGGGGCTAAATAACTCTCGTCTCAAGATTTTAAAGGAAATGGGTGAAACTTAACGGTAACAACAATCATTGTTACGCTAAAATATCCGCCGTCTTTCCGGGAGCGTTTGGGTGTTATCTCGTCGCCGTCTCTAAGTGGAGCGAATCACGAGCGGAAAGAGCGAGGCTGTTTCAAAACATACTAGAGAGAGAGAGAGAGGGGCCGGGCTTGGGACTCTTCATTGGTGCCTCCTCTTATGGAAGCTTTTTATTTGAATTAGGTCTCTTTTGTGGGCTGAGGCCAATATTAAACACGGTATGGGCACTGTGATTTGATTGATTTCCCATTCGAAGTCCAGTTTCAGCGTTTCGAGGGCCGGTTGTTGATTCGGTCACATGAGATGGGCTGCTGTTATTGTACCGACATGGAGCCTAGCGGTACGAATCAATGTAATTTCGGCGGTTCAGGTACGTTTCGGCGGTTTAAATATTCATCGACAGTGAAATTCTCTTCGGCTACCACATCTCCAACTATGTCATCTCCAACCTCCGCCTCAACTATGCTCGGTGGGGGAGCAATCCCCTCGGTTGTGCTCACCTTGGCAGTCCTCCCCATGCCAAAATACCCCCATTCCCATGGCTCATCATGTCGGGCGACCTGTGTGATGTGAAGCATGTCCTTGCGAGAACCTCCAACTCCGAGGAGGAGGCTGCACTCCAGCTTGTCAACATCTTGCCGGCGTCTTGAGAAGTGCAATGATGACATTGTCAATGTCACCAATCGGAGCACTAGGAAAAGCATGTGCCGGGATCTCTTAATTCACCCGATCCCATCCATCCGCATATCCTCATCTACGCCGCTAACATCCACTTCTTCCAACAACTCTTTGGGATTAATGTAGTCATCTTCTACAAACTAGCATTTTCAAGAAGGCCGGCATCGCCTCCTCCCACAAAAAGTTCCTTGCAACCATCCCAGCCGGCTTTGTAAAGACAATGTCCATTTTCATTGTGACATCCATAGTTTCTTATGTTTGGTAATGTTATTTACAATTTAAAGTTCAGTTTTCATAAACTTCGACTTCGTCTTACGCCTAGCTCTTAAGAAACGCAAACTTTAATCCATAGCACCATATTCACGCCAATTCATGGTCTGGGAAGGGAATGAAGCTCAGCTAAAGAAATTTGCAATGCGAAAATGTTGTAAATTCTGGTAGAAGCTACTCGTTAACTCCAAACTCTGTAAATCAAGGTTAGCTTGGATATTATATGCTTTCTGCGAATACTTGCGAATCGAACCAAGAAGTATACCTTTCAAGAATACACAAATGAAGGATCAGTTCCATAATAAGGCATCAATTTTACTGCTTGACCTGAACTTTTAAATGGGTCAAGAAATGTTTCTTTTCCGGGACATAGCTAGGAACCAAATTTGATTAGACCAAAGCACATATATCATGAGTCTCACAAGCATCCCGGTCTATTTTAGTCTCATCTCATTTTATGAACCTAACGTCTTTCTCAACATTTATGTGTGTGTGTATATATATATATCTCTTAACATATTTAATCTCCACCTTCATTAATAAAGTCAATTCCACATTGTTTTTTGCAAGGCTTGTTTTATGGGGTGTAACATGTATATATTATATGTTTGGTGTTGATTACAAAAGTAATTACTTGAGATTAAAGAAAAATTACGTTAGTAATATTTCTCATAGACAATGATTCGATATTCTTTGCCCGTATATACGATCGGGTGGTTGCCATGTTGAAGGTTCGAATATGTTATGTTAAAGAAAAACATACGTAAATCGTAAATTTCATTTTTGTCGGTGCTAAGAGCAACCATGTGCAAGTCTCAGCCAAATCCATATAGCTTTATCACATTGGTACAGTACATTTACTGTCCATCCCACGACTAACCAATGGTACATCAGATAGTAAGTAACATATTTAATTACATGCATCAACAATTGTGACATTCATGAGAGCGTCGTGCAGAGTAGAGGATCTTCGACCGCTGCTGAGCACTGCAGAACCAGAGACATTCAATATGGTCGTTCGCCGACGTAGTTCCCCACCGGGTCATAGTTGCAAGTCATGAACACGTCCCCATCGTCACAGACCACGCGGGCACACCCGATCCGCCTCGTCGCCTTCCAGACGATCTGCGTGTAGTGGCCGCACACTTGGCCTTTCTCGCACGTGTTGGTTGCATACGTGTAGTACTTCTCCTCCGCGGCCCACGCACCCACCGCGTCGCTCGGCGTCCACGATGACCCGCTCCCCCAGTATATGTTCTCTCCCAGCTTGAACCCGTCTTCCGGGAACGAATGCTCCGCTTTGCAGTCTGACTTCCTCTGGCCCGCCCACCACCTCGCATACCTTTATTGCTAGCAAGTCCCATTAGTAGCTTGAACCATTTCTAAATGAGATTTCCCTTACTCGTTTCCTATTAGAAATTCCAATCTCTTCTCTAAAATTTCTACCAATTTGTGCATGAATTAACATAACGTAGTTGGCTTAGTGATTAAGAAATGGACATGTACGTGTGTAGACTATGCACACAGCACAAATTATGTCACCCACGTCATCACCTAGTGCAAACAATTTCCTATTTGAACTATCCATCCTATTTTTGGCTCATGTTCTATGTAGTCCATAAAGTTAATAGTAAACGTGTGAATGATAAATGCGATGCCCCTCGTCATTAAAAAAAAAAAACTATGTATGTATGGTGAGGGATACCGAGATCGGTCTAGAAAATTAATTTACTTAGTGATGAAGCAAACTTTGAACGCTTATTTGATGTAAGTGGGCAATGTCGAGATTAGGAATTCTACATGAAATTTATAATTTCGATTAAGAATTACGCCGAGAATCAAGTGGATAAGGAATGAATGAAACAAGAGAAGCGTCAGCCAAGCTTTCAAAAGGGGTAAAGCATTCAAGCGATGGCCATTTGAAGCCGATCTTTACTCATCAATACCATTTTCGTTCACAACCTTTCTCTCATCTGATGAGAGATGCGAGACGCCACAGTACTGACATGGAAGTTAACGTACCGCTCGAGTTCGAAGTCCCACATCAGCGGGAGCTCCCACTTGTAGGCTCGGACGAGGTTGTGGGCGAACAGGAACTGGAGGGACTCGCCGATGCAGTTCCAGCAGAGCTGCTTGGACACCCTGTATATCGTCTCGTTGTCCGGCTTTGAAGAGAGCAGTTTGGCTTGGAGCTGTGGAGAGAGATAGGGAGCTGCCGAGGCAGCAGAGATTCTGCTGATGCTGCTGTTTGTGAGGAGTACGAGGAATAGAAAGAGTGAGCGGTGATTGCCCATGGCTTGTTCTTTGGGATGGAGCGAGCTGGGGAGTGGCAGAGCTCCATGCTTCTGGCTTTATATTGATTCTAGGAAGGGGTCTTGGGAACATGACAATACTACCAATTATTTCTCAATAATTTCCAAAGCCATTGTTACAAATTTTCCACACTTATGTTTGGGGCAGAGTGGTTTTTTTTATTATTATAATCTTTTATGAGAAAACTTGTCTAAGATTAGTAAATCATGAAATATTTCACTGACCCCACAAAATTAGATAAGACTAGCGAGCCAGCCCAAACTTTTAAACCTTAATGGATGGCTCGAACATTGGATTGCTCGCATTTGAAGGTGAGGAAATCGAACATGTAATGGCCGAAGCATATCTAATGTGTTATCGTGAAACCGCATCACCCTCACATTTTAAGGGCTTATGCGACAATAAACCGCGAAATAGATACTATATGGATACACAAATAATGTGTGCTACATCTCGTTTGTGATATTGCGTGGTTCTATATTACATCTTGAGCAGTCTCGTGATCATGATTCGCAATGAAATGATTTTCTGAATGGTAGACATCGACCTCTAGATGGTACGTGGACATAAAATCTTTTGCAAAGCAAAGGAGGTCCTATAATTGATTGGTGAACTCGACATATCATTTCCTTGCCAAAGGATTTGGTTCACCTGACTGACCGGAGAGTGGAATATGCAGCAGTGGAATAATGGGAAGTTGGATGAATCTGGGCCAAGCAAATTGGCAAGTTTCAAGCACGCGCTTCGGGCGTTTCTCAGGGAAGAGATTGGAAACATAAACGAATGATTGAAGGGCTTCTCGTGAAACCAGAGCAGGGTGCTTTTCTGTTGTTGAACTGAACACCCGTGAACTCTGTCTTGTTCGCATTATAGGACAAAGATCGCGCACCGTGGGCCATTCTAGAACTTCACAAACGTTCACGTGTCGCTGGAATGTTATGTCTGGATTTATTTATATCAATGAAAGATTTTCGATGCTTCAAAATATGCGCATAACCCTATCAAAGAGTACGGATTTATGAGTTGCATAACCCTATCAAAGAGTATGGATTTATGTGTTCTTTTAATCACTATGCACGACGGCCGAGACCCTCAAGAGAGATCAGTCGAATGCTTCATGAGTCCAGATGTGTTCGCCCTGTTGTTGGCCATAACCCTGTCATCGTAGCTTGCTCGTCATCGCCACTCCCCTACTTGCCGCCGCTGCCCATCACCGTGGCTCGCTTGCCTACATGACCTCGTGCTTGTTCAGTGTGCAGTGATCTCGCGTGAGGTGTACGCACTATCGATTCTTCTGATTCATAATTGTTTAGCTTCTCTTTTTACTTTTTTCCACCTCTGCATGCTAGAGTAGAAGAATCGTATAATGGTCGGTGATACTAGAGTATAAGACAGCGGCTCTTGGTTCCTATGGAATAGGGATAAAATTGCTATTGGCACGTTGCAAGTGGCGAGTCATGTTCGGACATCTTTTCCGTGTTAGTACTCTACTTTTCTTTTTCTTTTTTCTTTTTTTAATATTTTGGACCGTGCTGGTTTTTTTTTCCCTAATTTCAAGCATGTGGACCTAGGGTCTACTCTACTCACAATCCCAACTCGTTTTGATCGTGTTTGGAATTTGCAACCCTCCTTCTCCCTCACCCTCCCTCTATAAAATATCTCTGGGTTTCCAACACTTGCACTTCGTCTTCTGACACCATCTGTGATCATTCGCATTCAGACAAATTCCTCGACATCTCTCTCCCTCCTTGACTGCTTGATCGCAAGCGTTCACGGATTCCTACAGCAAGTCAGCCCGCTAGTCGTCTTGAATTAGTGAACAGCTTTCGTCTTATGGTGCTCAATTCGTGTTTCACGATTTCCTTCGTCATTTGCAGACTTGGACGACACCCTGTACTCTTCCAAGACCAGAATGGCACAACTCTCAAGAAGAACATCAACAGCGGGGCAATCATTTTCAACCGGGACACGAAAACTCGTATTTTTGAACTCTTTGCACTTCGCGAATGGTAGCTAATTCTCTCTCTGTGTTTGTTCATCCTATGTACAGATTTCCTCGTCAAGAGATGCGGATTTGCGCCAGACAAGGCCTCAAGCCTCTAGGTCGAGCTATTCAAAACTTACGACGGTGGGTAGTGGCGACAAGCAATAGTAGCGGCGGGTAGTGGTGGCGGGTGGCTTGGAAATCTATAGCCCATTTACAATAAGTGTTTGAAAAGCTATAGCCCATGGGTTAAAAATGGGTCGAAAATAAGTTGAGCTAAAATCCATTACAACCCATATTTGAATAGGCTTTATAAGCTTAGACCCATATTTGACCAATTTTTTAAATTTGTTGAATCCATATATGACCAAATATATAAAAGTGAGTTAAAAAGTGGGTAAATGACTCATATTGACACCTCTAGTAATTTATGTATATCTTCATCTAAAGCTGTCAAAGAGAGTGAGCGAAAGTCCTTTTGTCTAAAGGATCCTCATTCGACATGATCAATTTTTCGAAAGTATAAAACAGATTTCCTTGACAATAAATTTTCCTAGCGGAGCCACCAAACTGTCGCGACCTAAAAATCTAGGTTTTTCAATTTTAGGTTAATGGATTACTAAATTAATTAATTAAATTATATCGAATGGGGGCCAAATTGTGTAATTACACAATTATTTAGAAAATTGCGCAATTTATGTATATTCCATAATGAAAAGTACTTTGACCAAAGATAATAATAATGAAAAGTCTACAAGGTACTTATAGACTTCACAAGATTATTATCTACGATAATAGTATAACATAATATAATATCAATCACAATCAAATATTATCAATCAAGAAAGATAATGTGCAATCCTAAAAGATATAGAGAATTAAGGAAGATATGAAAAATCTTCTAAAATGATCCAATTATCTTTAACACATCTATCAAACTCAAGGTGACATAGAAGAACTCAATTGTAGTTCGAAGAAAACATTAAAAAGAAATGCTCGAATAGATGTACCTTAGTGAAGACCTCAGTATCTTACCAACGGATGAGTGGAGACAAGATGGACAATGCCACGGACCATGCGATAACATATGGACTAATATATCTATTTTAATGTGCTTGGTGAGCTTATGAAAGATGTCATTTATGCACTATTTGAATAATACTCATATTGTAACAGTAATCTGCTAGTATAACGGATTTTTATGTCTTTTAATAACCATCGCAACCACGATAATTTCGATGTGGTATCAACAAAAACAAGATAGTCAAATTTCGTACTAGATCAAGTTATAACAACTTGTTTCTTGTTATCCGAGAAATAAGCAGTTAGCTAGAATGAAATAGTAGTCTGTAGTGGAACAATGATCTAAAGAATTGCATGACCAGTCAGCATTACAAATAAGCGCTCAACTCTAGGGTAGAGGTAGCAGAATTGTGTACCCACAATACTAGACATCAGCATATCGGTACCGCTGTCGCTGGTGATAATTATGCCATCCTCACATAAAAGTAGCAAATTATATGCACGAGATGCTCGCTGAACAAAAAGAACATGGTTGAGCTACACTTGGAATACCATGTACGATGAGCTCTGTTTCAATCCATATAATGTTCTACCTAATAAACATACTTTGCTAGAAGGATGAGTGCATTTAGGAGGAGTCTCCATGTAGACTTCCTCAAAAGGATTGCCATTGAGAAATGCATTTTTAATATCCATCTAGATAAAGACCATTGCCGAATAGAGGCAAGCAAGAAGACTTCGTACATAAGTAAGACTTTGCAGCTGGAGCAAAAATTTTATCATAGGTAACTCCATACTCCTGAGTAAAGGATTTTGCAACTAGTCAAGTTTTGTAGCGGTTTACATTATCATCTGCCTTTGTTTTAGTCAAGTTTTGTAGGTTATAGCAGACTTTCCAAGAGGCAAATCACTCACATCCAAAGTATGAATTTTGTTCAAAGCCTGCAATTCATTTGTCATTGCTTACCGTCAAGATGATTGGTACTAGCTCCTCGTTATGTGTGAGGCTCATAAAAAGAAGCAATGGTTAGAAGTAATGGAAATCACGAAGCCGGACATAAGGTTGACTTACATGGGTGGGACGAGAAAAAGAGAAAAGGGAATAACCAAGAGGAGAGAATCCACAAATGGTGCAGAAACGTGAGGAACTACGAAAGCGGTGTCACTGGAAGCACGTTCATCAAGACTAGGAGAAGACAACTCCACAAATGAAGTTTCTCAAATAGAGCTGATAAATCCATTGAAGGTTTGGTAAAAAAAAGAGAGAGAGGGAATAGTAGGTGATATTGACACCTAAATTTTGAGTGATCATTTAGGATTAATTACATAAAAAATTTAGGTACTAACCTTAGTCCCTAATAAAATTATTTAAATCATTTTGCATATAATTTGCATTTAGGTTAAGTCTAATTTTCTGCATTCATGCATTAACATTTAATTGGACCGGCGGTGAAAACAAACTTGAAATTGACACTAGGACCGGGCTAATATGTAAAGAAGAATTCAGCTAGCCCTAGGGGAACGCTTGGCCAAAAATCCCAAAACCCTAGGCCCTATTTTTGGCTTAATTCATCCCATTAAAATTTAATAACGAAGAAAAGGCCTTTTAATTACAAGCTTAATTAATTGTTAGAGGCCTAATTAAGCCCATAAAAGAGTAAATAAGCCCAAAAGCAAGGCCACAGGCCAGCCGAGTACATTCAATGGGCTGGTTGGCCAAACAAGGACCTAATTGAACAGTAATTGCGCTCTTGGGGCAAAATTATAAACACTCCAGAGTTGAGGGACTATTTCATAATTAAGTGAAAAGCACGAAAGCCTCTATTTAAGCAAGCTTAAGCCTCATTATTCAATGTCGAGCATTCTTGAGAAAAATGACAGTCGCTGATAGCTTCCCCAGTCACAGAAAGCTGCGACGAGTCGAGAGAGAGGGCAGCCTTGGCTGATAGCTTCCCCAGTTGCCAATGCCTATCCTACCATCCCCCGTGACCGATGGTGCCCCAAGGTTAGCTGCAACAAGTCCCATTGCTGCTGCCCAATGCTGCTCCGCCGTCCATCTACTTGCTGATCCGATGCCAAGTCCTTACGAAGCCAAGGGCTGCTGCCGCTGCCTCCAACGTTCCCTTTTGTAGCCATGCGTTTGAGCCCCCTACTGCATTCACGATCCCTCCTGCTGCTGCCGTGCCAGTTGCAAAGCCCTGCCAATTCGCAACCATTGCTGCTACACCAAGAATCGAGAGCTGCCGTCGCTCGCTGCTGCTGCTGACTCAAGAGCCTCCCTTGAGCCACCAACGATTCTGCTGAGAACCGAGAACCTGGAGCCATTGTCGTTGCTGCTGTCGTTGGGACATGCAGAACATAACCGAGAGCCACCATCAACCGCTGCACACCAGCCATCCCCTGTGAGCCGCCACCGGTCCAACAGTCCAAGCTGAGCTTGTTTCAGTTTGAATTTGGAAAGAATATTTGCAAATTAAGTTAAATTTCCAGATTTTATTTATTCAAATATTTGCTGCATATTTGGTTGCCTATTTTAGAATATAATTGTTATCTACCAAATCTTGAAGCGTAGGCAATATTGATTAGGGAATATTTCCTAATCCACAAACCATAAAATAAATTTTTTAATTTATTTATAATGCTTTAGATAGATTATTAATTTAAGTGAGAATTTAAAATCAATAGGCTGATTTATAAGGCCTTAGATCAATATTGTGATTTAAATCTTGCGAAATATTTGAGTTTATCCACTTCTCATATCTAAATTGATTTGATTGTGGATTGTTATCCATTAGAATATTTGATCGCACGCATCAAAATTCTAAAATATTCTGCATACAGATAATATTCTAAGAGAATTGCTATGTTAAAATGGATTGCATCCATTTAGATAATATTAGAATAATTTAGATTAGATTATATTCTAGGATTAAAATTTGCATGCTTAGGTTGACAATTATGCCTAAAATAGTCTATCTTCAATAGGTTAGGGTTTAGGTCAATTTAAACCTCATAATGTATAAGATAACTATTATTTAGGCATAGTGTAATTTAGGATCATGATTAATTTCAAAAATCATAGAGAATGTTGTGCCATGTCATCATGCATTTTGCTATGCCATTTAGAATTACATGTTTAGGTTAATTAATTCATCATGTAGACTGCATGTTAGGATTAATTGAATTTAAATTGCATGTCATTAGGATAGTAATGTAGTTTAATTTAATTTAATGCATTTAGATTAGAATTCATGCATTGCATATAGTTTATATTTTATTCCTAAAGTAAAAAAGAGAGAGAAATTGCTTGGTGGAGCACTTGTTGGGTTTCCAGCGATCTCAGGCAGTCGTCACATACACGAAAACATGTCATACACACAGCAGGAGAAAAGAATTTCAAATAGCACCCTAGATCGTCTTAGAAATCATCGTATACTTTAATCGAAAATCAAACTTTCTAAAGCAAGTTTAGAAACGTACCTGGAATAATAGAGGTTGAATTCGACTCTGCTTCTTTGTCCTTGAGTCTAAGAGTGTCGGGCCTCTAGTTCAAACATACCTCGACACCCGTGAGACCTTGAAGACAGAGATTCGGAGAAATGGCTCTCGGATTATACTAGTAATCCTCGAGATGTCTCATCCCAAACCCTTCATTTTCAACCAATGGAAATACAACCTTTGTGTATCCGAATTGATCGATTCTCGAACTCACTTTCTTACGAAATTTGGTACGTATATGTGTGACTCTCACAGGTTATTGAACTTGAGGCCCTCACCTCTATTTATAGACGATGAGTAAGAGAGAGAATGAGGGGGGAGGGTAATATAAACTACCCACCAATACCGCCTCACGTGGCGGCCAATAGGAGGCCGCCATGTGTGCTACCAGCTGGCTACATGGCCAACTAGTTGCTGGTCAAAGGTGGCAAGTTGCCGCCTTTGACCAGCTACGTGGCATTGCCCAAGCGACAATTAGGAGTATGCTCTAAAGCAACCATGTGATGGTCACATGTATGGCATAGAAATTGTACTGTCGATATTATATCAATAGCAAGACGCATATTTATTTATCTTGTCCCTTTATTTTAGATGAAGAAAGTCCTTTAGGTCAGTTGAAACTGATACCCATTCTTGAGGTGTCAAGAATATGTGTGATGGGTCATCAATTGGTCTCTGATCTTCAAATTGGTTCATGGCCGAAGGATCGTAGATTGGGCATCCAAGAACCGGGTGAGACTAGTGTGTTCGCAGCCTCGCTATTGAGCATTGGATTCCCAATAGGAATAACGAGTCACAAAGTTATTGGACGTTAGACGTCTAAGCTGAAACACAGGTGTTCACATCGAAACGAGTTCGATCGAATCCATTAAACGTGACGAAAGAGCAATTGACTAACATGGAGGCTTCGTGCTTGTTCAATATCTCAATCGCTCTTGGCTTTGGTGTGTTAATAGTCCTCAAACCTGAGCCACGATACTAGCTTGTATATTGGATGGCTGTGGTTCACATGTACGATGTTGGTCGATCATTGATCTACCTCTATGCATGATAGTCACAATCCTCCATATACGAAGTCACAGACATGGGCAACAGTTAGGATCTGTCTCCTCATTAGATGAGGTTGATGTCCTATGTGACCTATTCGTGACGATGCATTAGAAAGTCCTTGGTCAAGACAGAAGTCGAGGGGAGTCTCGCCAAATGCACGTCAGATAGATTTGTACATATGATCGAATCTGTGGGTTTGACTCAAATATCCATGACCCTCATTCGATTAGGATATGGTAGGACAGAAGGATTGAATAACACTGAACCAAGGCCAATAGGTTCACTTTGTCCTCGTACTTCATTCTGACTGGGTAACTGTGATATGTTGCTAGACGTCACTCACAGTTTGTGGGATCTAAGGATTGACTTGGGACGATCAATTCCTTGAGGAATTTCACTGCTAGCTCAGGGGTGAACCTAGGAATGTCACACGCCTTAACCGACATCTGGCGACATACATAACGAAGACGGGATCGCGAGAATGCGATAAGACTATTTGGATAGTCAAAAGGAGTTAAAATGGATTCGATTCGTTTCCTCCTTCTAAAGCTTACTAAAGGACGAAATAGATGACATAGGTATAACATCATAACGATGTCATGGATGATGTAATAGTTACATCATGCCTACATCATTATTGGATGAGGTTTGTTATTCAAAAGAAAGAATAAAAAAGGTTATCTTCTAGAAAGTCCAAAGTATGATAGAATTTTCTATCCGTTTGACAAAGACGTTTGGTCTATCAAAAGACGTGATTTGCTCACGAAACTCAAGGAACTTTGAGCCTAGAATGTCTAGAGTCGGTGGATGAGAATTGCAGCCCAAAACGATGCCGTTTGGATCGCCCGAATGGGTGTCCATGACTAGCCAACAGGTTGGTCAAAGGCGGCAAAATCGCCCCATGAGGCATTGCCACGTGGCTGGTCAAAGGCGGCAACATGTCGCCTTTGACTAGCAACCAGCTAACCACGAGGCCAACTGGTAGCCCATGTGGCGGCCCCCAATTGGCCGCCATGTGAGGCTATTTTTGAGGGACGGTTTATACCGCCCCTCCCCCTCATTCTCTCCCTCTCACTCATCCTCTATGAATAGAGGTGAGGGTCTCAAGTTCAAGAGGTTAGAAACTCGTGAGAGTCACATAGATATGTGCCAGATTTCGTGAGAAAGTGAGCTTGAGAATTTGGATACACAAAGGTTGTGTTTCTATTGGTTGAAAACAAAGGGTTCGGGTTGAGACACCATAAGGATTACCAGCATAATCCAAGGGCTTTTCTCCGAATCTCCGTTTTCAAGGTCGCATGGGTATTGGAGCGTGTTTGAACTAGAGGCCCGACACCTCTTGAGCTCGAGGACAAAGAAGCAGAGTCGCATCGAACCTCTATCAGCCAGGTACGTTTCTAAACTTGCTTGAGAAAGTTTAATTTTTGATTAAAATATACGAGGATTTTTAAGATGATCTGGGGCACCATTTGAATTTATTTTCCTCCGCTACGTGTATGACATGTTTTCATATTTGTGATGAGCGCCCGGAACCGCTAGAAACCTAACATGCTTCCTATATGTTATCTTGAGTTGTGGGTGTTAATTTAATTGATTGTGCACTCGCATGATAACCTTTCTTAATAACTTACATCAAAATCAATCAGGTTGCCTGGTTAAACTTTTTTATAAAATAAAATAGTTTCGAAAGAGCATTAGAGTAATCTATTGTAATCAAATCCCTGAATTCATTTTACTTATGTGTTTAATCGGTTTACCGTAAATTGATTAGTGACGACTCCAAAGTTAGATATTGCATTAAAGCAAATTATTGAGTATAACTCTAAGTTACGATTTGGTATGAGCTTGTGAGAGTCCAACCTAAGTTAATTAAATGATTAGTTTAGTAATCCATCCTAAAATTGAATGAAATTTTTTTTAGGTCACAACAAGAGAGGATTCAAAAGAACAGAGAGATGAAAATATCTCATGTTCTCAACTTGTGACACGATGAGACATGTGACGACAGCTAGAGATAGGATCTGAACGTATACACACTTCGCACTCAACTCCAAACCAAGGAAGCACTATAGGCGGGCACGAGGTTCTAGCTTTGTGCATTCATTTGGTAGAAGATTCATAAAACAAGTGTTGCCATATACTCAAAAATGATAGTAAACCAAGCGCTCTTCACAAGAGATGTTACCCATGGCAGGTTGGAGGACGCTTGACAGTGTACATGACAAGATGAAAAATCTCTCTCCCCATCTGTTCTAGACAAGAGGCAGAGATTAGGAGAGTCCATGCAACATCTAATGAATGTTTATTGTTACGCTCCACTTGACTATTTTGTTAGGAAGTTCCTAAACAAGAATGATGAATAATTGTATAATTTTGTGAAAGAACATTATTGGTATGAAAAATCTTGATATATGAATTTAATCATCCGTCGTTATTTTTTTATAATTAATTATTTATTTCAAAAATAGCATGCTATGAACCGCAAGCCCATGCCTAGTAGCTCTTAATATTGCTTAATCCTAAGTTAACCGTTAATTTATCCCTCCTTCGCGTACCCATCTTGTTCTCGCACGTCTCTCGTCTTGTTTGCGTTTTCCTCTCTCTTGCTCTCTCGTTTCCGTTCGTTCGCTCTCTCTCCCGCTCGGGTGACGGCCTATGCGAGATCGTCTTCACAGGAGATATAGATCCCGATTTGCGTTCTTGTCCTTTTCTTGTTATTGTCGATGTGAGAATTGTTTTCTGGGTCTGATTTTTGAAGCATCTTGGCTTGGCTTTGTAGAAAGTAGTTTCTTCCTAGGAGAAGATTTCTGAAGGTTTCGCGTGGTCTCTTTGCGACTTTGTCCTGGTTTATATGAGAATTGTTCGGTTCACGCTCCTCCTTTTGATCGTTTGTTGATTCATGCGCCATTCGAATCTTTGCGTCTACTTGTTCTACCGGCTTACTCTAGATTTTGTTTTTCGGTGAACTAGCAATGGCTTGTGTTGAGCGGTCTCTAACTTTGCCGACGTCGTCGAATGGGGACAAAATACGATGATACTGGTCAGGTTGTTGCGTCAAATTGGGCAATTTTGGGCTTTCTGGAGGACCGACTATTTATTTGTTTGCAATGTTTCTTGGTGACATGATGAACTAGTATTCTTTGATCACATCTTTGGGTCAGGCCATGAATTGAAATTGGACGACCTTCTGGGCCCTTGCTGGTTTTGATTCAAATTTGTTCTTCAGCTTTTTTAAACCTTTGGGAGTGACGACATCGTATAGAAAAACTAGTCCACTAATTCTTTTACAGATTGGAGTTCTGCTGGGCTTGAGAAGTGGTGATCTATCTCATTTTTCTCTAGGGCTGAGTTGACGATCGTTTGAATTGGATAAGCTACCTTCTTCATTGAATCTTCATTCATTCTTTAGTTGTGTTATTTTTCGGTTAAGGCAAAACGATCAGTGTCTAGTTCTATTTCTCTTGCAGGTCAGAGTTTGGTCAACACAATACTTTACCATGTGAATGCCGATGTGGAGTGTCTACAATCTGTGATGGTTCTTTCATACGCAAGGGGTATGCACCCAATCCAGATTGTGCTTAGGAGTACAGTATTAGTATTGAAAAACTAGATACGTGTCTCCTTCCTCAAATAGCTATACCACCTCATGTCCTAATCCTCAGTCATGGTGAGTCTCTGATTGTGCACGTGTTCCTCTTCTCCAATAGCTATAGCTATTGTTTTTACCTTTCTCCGTAAAATTGTACTTCAGAGGAAACGCCAATGTCAAGTCTCATTTCGTGATCTTTTTTTTGTTAACTGTGGTTAATAGCAGTTGCTTTCATGGTCTGATGTTTAAAAAGGATTCTACCAGATTTAGAAACGCTTAATTTCTCTAATTGCTGAACAGAGTTTCTGAGGTTTTCGGATTGCTTCTCTTGGGACTTTGCCCGATTATGAGGCCATTTCGGCCTTACACTCTTTATTGATTCGTCAGTTTAGGGTTTGATTGTTTTTACAGCTAATTTTGGATTTCGCAATTTAGTTTTAATTGACAGTGGCTTGCTTTCTCCTTGAGCAATCCTTCATCTGAGAATGCTGTCTCGATTACGGATTAATTGTTTTATTAGCTAATTATGGATTTCACAATTTTAATATAATTGGCAGGGGTGTTCTTCTTGGAGAGTGATCTCTTCATTTGAGGAAGTGTCGAAGGATGATAAATAAGATGAAACTGGTGAACTTGTGCCTTAATGTAGGCAATTTTGCGCTGTTGAAGGATCCAACAGTATGTTTTGCAATTTTGCTGGTTACATGACTCAGATCCCGTGCGATGCGTCTGAAATTTGATTACCTTCTGGGGACTTGATGGTTTTCATTGAAATGTGTTCCCAGTGTTTTTATCTTTGGGAGTGTGACATTTCAATCTAGTTCTAATTCTTTCACAGATTGAAGTTCCACTGATTGAAATCAAATTGTTGAGAACAGGATCGTTGCGTTTGTTGAACTCGTGATAGTTGCCCATCTGACTGAAAATTTGTTCTTAGTTTCTGTTATTCGTTAAGGCAGTGCCCTACTTCTATTGCAGGTCAGAATGTGAAATCAGGGTTGACAAGTGGTGGGTCCTAATTTTTTTACATGTTTCTAGATTCTAAATTCTTTTATGAATGAGTTCTGCTAGACTTGAGAAATGTTGATCTATTGTGTTTTTTTTATCCGGGCTGAGTGTGGTTGACTAGTCTGCTAAAATTGAAGTTGAGATTGTAGCTTATGCTGACCACTTCTTGATTGGATTTGTTCTCCATTTTTGTATTTTTTGATTAAGGCCAGTGGCTAGTTCTCTCGCAAATCAAAGGTCGATTGCAATACTGTACCATGTAAGGGCTGATGTGTCTGGGGTCGTATATAATAGGTGGATGGCTCTTTTATGCAAAGGTGCCACATCGTAGTCATGTGATATAATTCGGGATTATGCTGAATTATTAGTATTAAAAATTAGCAGGGTGTATCCTTCCTCCAGATACAAAAAAAAAAAAAAAAAAAAAAAAA
>JAGVVM010006585.1:0-14572 GCA_019149425.1 Psidium friedrichsthalianum
TTCGACCATTTCTCTTGGACGCAAGTGAGGGGCAGAGTCTGGTTTTGAGGACGACAGCGAAATCCCAAGAGGCTAGAAACTGCTTGAGAGATTGCAAGGGGGCGTGTCCATTGGGAACGATGTCTTCCTTGCCGATGAGGCCGAAAGCTTTGTAAACCGCCAGGCGCAGCTTGTTGATTAAGAAGCAATACTCGAACACAAAACCAGGAACACTGAAAGAGAACAAAAAATAACAGGGATCAACTTCTACTCTAAAAATCAATTTCTGGGCACGTTGAAATTTCTTGAGCAAAATATGAGAAATAGCTTCAACAACTTAATTGCACGTCATCTTAATCAGCCCTCCTTGCCTTAGGTCCAACATCCAGATGGAAAAAAATTTAGGCTAATGAGCAACTAAAATTCTTTGGGAAGGTTTTTTTTAGTCATAATGGGCGTGTAATCATATTTTACTTGACAAAAAGCAAAAAACAATTATTTAGTTGATGTTACGGTGGTGATTAAGACTAACATAGAGGAAGCACGATGGTCGAAACACACTTCTCGAAGAAAATCCCACCAAGTGGGCCATCGAACTTAACAATGATGGCGTCTCTAAAGGAAAGATGGAGTTTTTTAGAAGGGTTAATACCACGAAAAATCTCAAACTGATACGCCTGTGACAAATTTATCCAAAACTATTTTTTTGACCACGAAAAACCCCAAATCGGTACACATGTGACAAATTTACCCCAAACTATTTTTTTGACCACGAAAAACTCCAAACTGGTACACTCGTAACAAATTTACCCTAAACTATTTTTTTTACCATAAAAAACCCCAAACTGGTACATTTGTGACAAATTTACCCCAAACTAAATTTTTTTACCACGAAAAACCCTAAACTATTATACCTATGACAAATTTACCCTTTATTAAATTGGATAAGTACCATAAAAAACCCTAAATTGATAAACCTGTGGTAAACGGAGGGTAAAAATCCTAAACCGGTATACCCGTGAAACGCCACATGCCATCCAACTAAGTAATTTAACGTTAAATTTAACGAAAATTAACGGAGGGTAAATTTGTCGCAAATATATCAGTTTGGGGTAAATTTGTCACAAATGTATCAGTTTGAGGTTTTTTGAGGTTAAAAAAATAGTTTAGGGTAAATTTGTCACATGTGTACCAGTTTGGGGTTTTTCGTGGTCAAAAAATAATTTGGGGTAAATTTGTCACAGGCGTACCAGTTTGGGGTTTTTCGTGGTATTAACCCTTTTTAGAAAGGGAGGATGGAGACTGCATTTTGAGGTTTCTCAAAGCATGTGTAATTCTTTTCCGACACAAGCAGACTTGTGGCCACCATGGCATTGCTAGAAGCACCGGTGATCAATCGGGTGGATCAGTTCCCAACCTAAAATCGAGAAACTAATCCATAGACGCCGAATTGGTACCGATAACAAAATTGATTAGACAGATTGATCTTTCAAGATTGCCCGTATATCTTTTTTTTATTATGCATATCTTGATTCATGTATGTTATCTTAGATAGTTAATGCTAATGTACCATTCATTATGACATGTCGAAATATATAGAAACTTCTCAAGTCTTTCTTCTATATTATTAACTTTATTAACTTGGTATCAGAGCTGGTCGATCCTAAAGTGCAAGTGTGCGCTCGTTTCAACGTTATCCTGCTGTCGCATGGTCTCATAGCCCTGTGCAAGTGTGTACTCATTTTTAACATCATATTGTTGTCGCATACTCTGCAGAGCCCGTCATCTAAGGAAGCGCACATCGAGTTACTATTTTGTCAACAAAGCCAGGCGCATGTTGTTTCCCTGTGATTCTTAGCTTGGTCATTACGATGCCAGCCGCACAGGCCGTGCCGTGCCGTTCAGTAACAGTTTCGAAAGCAAAACCAGCCACATCGATCACTTGCTATTACGACGCCAACCGCATCGCCGCGTTCATCCAGATATCATTTTAGTCAGCAAAGCCATGTTTTTCCGGCGATTCATGACCTTTCGCTCTTCATATCGGAGAACCCACACCAACACCAGACTTCCCTCAAAAGAGTCAAGATCCTGAAATTTTCAGTCTTGGCTTACTTTCAGATTTTTTTTATTTGCACTCAAGCTAACTTAAATTACCTTATTGAAGGAGGATGATATTAGAGATAATTAGAATAATTCTCTAGGATATTCTTTTGAATTAGAGACAATTAGAATATTTCTATTTGTTTTCTGTATCTCTTAAGATACCATGTGTATCTCTTTTTGATTATCCATATCTTGATTGATATATCTTACCTTAAATAGAGCTTATCTTATAAATAAATTGATTGAAGTACTCTTCATCACGACACATCGAAATATAACAAAAAAAAAAATCATCAAATCTGTCTTCTGCATTATTATCTAGAAAGACATTCAAATTTGAAGTGGTTGATAGGAGAATGATCCCCTCTTGAGGATTCACCGACTGAACTAGTGATTGGTCACTCCTCATCTATCCGATATTTTTCGGTCTAGACGAATTTCAGAGTGGATAGCTTGTCGATGATTCTTTGGAGGACTTGCTTTTAAGGAGTTGCCGAGTGGGACCCGATAAATAGGAGCAGCTTTGGTTGCAATTTCATTTGGCTGCCGGGACTTCGATATGTGTACTTAATTTGAAATTGGAACATTTGTAAAAATTTGGTGGGGGAAGATAAATCGCCATCACGAAAATTTAGTCACCTAAAATGATTATATGGTACGCTATATTGCATAGAAATTAGAAATTGAAATAGTACCTGTTTTTCAATAACACTCCACTTAAATTATGAGATTCATTAGCTTAGAGAAGAATATGCAGATGCATAATTAAAGGGAGACACGGAGGATCTCCTCATTCATGCACGATCACAAGAGATATGAAGAATTCAAGAAAAATGAAAATACCCTAATGTCATTTCTTTTTCAGGATACATCTTGCCATAAATGCACTATACCTTACATATTCATGAATTACAACAAAGAAACTAAGAAAGCAACCAGGATTCTTGGTTCCGCTTCATTCCCTTCCCACGGTTCGTCGGTAACCCATTCGCCAACCATCCCGCCGGAACCCGGAGGGCTCATGTCTCGCGACATAGGGTCTAGCAGGTTCGGGTTCCCTATTCAGGTCACCCCAATCCCATGAATCCCAATTGTCACACACTAATTCTGGGCTGTTCTTGAACTTACAACCATCTTTGCTATGGGGATCCTCACGAGTACTTGCCCACTGATATGCTAGGACATCACCGAAGATAATCATCCCGCTATTATTGCCGCCATCAAGGGCTTCAGGCCCTCGATCCAAGTCGCGAAGCAGTTCAGGGTCCACTTCAGATGCCCAGTCTACTTCATCTATGTGCAGATTTGGATCGGGCAGAGCGATGCTGCATGGAGTTCCGTTGATCTCTGCCAAGAACCGTTCCTTTGCGTTGCGAAAGGCCTCCTCGGCTGCCGAGTCATTCCACTTAAGCACTTTGTCGAATAAATGGATGTACCGCTTTGCTTCCACGAGCTTTCTCCAGGGAACTGACCCTACCAATCTGCAGAACTCCCTCTCCCAGGACGGCACAGCTGGCCGCCAATTGCCTACCAAAGTAAGGGAAACCGTCACCAGTTCATCAACTCAAGACACAAAGTTCAAATCATGCCATGTCCAAGAACGGCTCAGTCATACTACTTTCAACTTAAAACTACAATATCACATCACATTGACCATCCATTAAAGGACATTATTACATAATTCAAAAAGAGAGAGACAATCAAATGAAAAAAGAGTGCAGGGACACGACTCTTACCTATGGGAGGCTTTCTCCTGAACAATCTGTTCCACTGAGTACCTTGATGACGATTGTAACCCTTTTGACCTCTCCAACTGTCCATAATAAACCCAAAAACACTTCTTAAAACTGATAGGAAATTTTTCAGAAGATCTTGCAGTTGCAGAGCAAGAACAGGAGGTCACTCGTCGGAGAAACTTTCAAGTGGCAATCTCAGGTTTTTGCAAGACTGTGATCCTGACAAGAGAGAGGGAGAGAGTCAAGGAGGCTTTAGGCCTGTATGCAACGTCTGAAGGGTGGTTGAAAATTATTAAATCTCGAGGTGAAATTGGAAGCAGCACATGTATTCTGGGGGGCCAGTTTGGTGCTTATATAGCTCACCAAGTTCCGATTCAGATTACAGTTTCCTTTTTTGTTAGTCCTTACCCATCGCCAGTGAATCAAATTAATGCCTGGGCATTATTGTTTTTCCGACATGATTCTACATCTTCTTTTCTTGGTGAATGTTTATTAACATTTTTGTCAACTACCAGAAAAGGACAGTCACCATTGAGTTATTCAACCAAGAAATAAATGAAAACGAACGAACTTTTCGAGTCATTTAATTTACTGATATCTTTTTCCATTCGAGCATTCGTAATTCAAGTCAATTCCACAAATGTATTCCCATAAAATTGCGACTCTTCATTGAGTGTTTCCAAGAAAAGTGAACAAATTTCAGAAACCAAATCCAAGACTTGTGACTGTTGGTACAAAAAAGAAGAAGAACAAGAGGAAGTAGAGAGGTACATATTAAATTTGGGATTACATAGTTCTTACCCCTCTTTGGAAGGTCAATCCACGTGGAAAGGACGAGATCTGCGCAAAATGTTTTCCAAGTATTGACCCTCGTGATAGGGAAGCCATGTAATTGGCATTCCTTGTCTCGCAGCTTCCTGCAGATCTGTAGTTAGACTTGTGGGGAATGCTCATTGTTGAATCACACATAAAAGGCAAAGTAAATCAGCCAATTTCATCCAATTCAAGTTGGTAACTGCAAATATGGGTTCGGTCATCTTTCTAACTTAGAAAAAGAAAAAGTAAAAACGAGAAACCAAAATCTCATAGTGGATATGGATGATGACAAAATTCTACAAGCATACATGTAACTAATTCTAACATTAAAATCTTTAGTAAATCGATAGATGAAAGAGACTTTTTGGACCAATCCTCCAACATATGTACACCACAGCAGAAAATATTGGGGTGTAATTTAAAGGATGAGTGGCTTTTCACTAACTATGGTAATGGTTGAAATATCAGCCTCATTTACATTGTGCTGTTTCTAGGTACTGAATTACTAATAGCCAAACAAAGAATCATGCGCAATGGGAATGCGAACCGTGTATCCTCTTACCCATCGTCCATGGCGGATGCAAAATCTAGGTATAACAGCTCAAGATAACAAATGCTGCCTAAAGTATCCTTGGTTGAAAACATAATAGACGGAGTTTGAGATGAGGCGAAATTTGATGGAGATAAAGGAAAAGTTGGAGGGGGAGACGGCGGGGAGGCAGCACACCACTATTAACCCCTCGAGTGTGTCAATGCCCACAGTGCGACTCGCTTATATCGATTTTTCGGCCTATCAAATTTAGATAAATAAACGTTTTTGGAAATATTATCTCTTCCGGAATTGAAAACACAAATGGCAAATAGTATCCAATTCTAAAGGGGGGATTATTTGGGGATATTGGCAAAATAACAATTAGGATACCATATTGGACCTAGCGTGCTACACTATATGTATCGACTTCCCTATGTTTCCTTAAATGTAATTGTAGATACGTTGAAACCTTAAATGTAATTGTAGGTATGTTAAAACTGGTCTATTAAATTAATATATTAAGGTATGTGATAAACTGAAATTGATTCCCTAATCAAGCAAATCATATTCAATACTCAATATTTACCAAATTATACCAACTCTGTAAATCAATCTTAGTATAACCACCGATTTTCTTTCTTAAATTTAATTAAAAAATAAATAAAAATAAAACAAAGCTGTTTAATTGGTAGTACGGATGGTAAGATGTATAAAGGAAGCCCAATGGCTCGAATATCTGCAGAGATTTCTCCATGTTTTGCCACTATCCACCAAGGATTGTAGATTGCTAGAATGGCTCTCTTCTCATCACAAGAAAAGGTTTTGGTGCTTCCTCCATAAAAGTAGCTGCCACCTAGACATGTGTTGCATTATGTCTATTCTATTAATGTTCTTTTTGTTTGTTTTATGAATTTATTCCTAAGGGTGATCGGTTCCAGAGTGGGTCAGTTCCCCACCTTGGAATTGGAACTAGACTAGAAGGTTGGCTTCCAGTTTGTGGAACCGGGAATCGGCCCACCTAGTGCAATCCAATTGAGTAAGTGAACTAAGGCGCCTCATGTTCGTAATTTTCCACAGACATGTTTTCAAACAGTATAAGCATTGTCCTCATTGAAGTCTTCTAAAATCCCAACATTTAGAAAATGACACCACAGATTCAAAATTTGCATTCATGAAGAGAACTAAATACATACAGTGATGAAACAACTGAAGAGTCAGAGAAACTACCCTAAGAGGAAGGGGTGAGAGGCAGCTAACCGTTCTGCTTGATGGTTCCATACCAAAGGAGCACCACATGCTGTCTACTGTATCAAAATAAGAACTTTTTGATCAGTGATTCCTGTCTCGCCTAAAATAAAGCCTATCATGGATGGTCTTTCAAAGAATATGTATCACCAGAAGTCTTGAAAAGAGAGCTACAACATAAGGGCCACATTTAATTAAAAATAAAGCAACGCAGAAATTGCGCAGCCTATAACCCTGAAGGGAGAAATTGCGTGGCTCAAGCATCAACAGAGATTTAACCCATTCCATGACACCCTTAGGAAATGAAAATATTAAGAGTTGGAGTTACATGTATGAGATAAAGCAAGCTGAGACCTGAAAACAGAGATTCCCACAGAACAAATGTGTGTGGATCCCCCTTTCAACAGCGAACGTTGGATGTCAAGCACGTTATGCTGCTAAAGATGAAAAGAACCCTTGAACATCAGACAAAGCAACAAATGAAAAGAGAAGATCATTTAGCTGACTTATCAAAAAAATATGTTTATAAGATGTGCCAAAGTAATTTTCTGGCAAATCTAGAAAGTAATTTTCTGGGAAATCTAGAATTACACACCTTTCATTAGGAAGAACATCATAAAGCCATGAGCTTTGCAACATCACTAACCAACTCATTCATCGATGCAGTAGTTCTGGGAATCCTCTGAATGCATGTTTTCTGTCTCATGCTCAGAACTTCTGAAGTCTGACTAATTAGGTCAGCTATTCAACATCCGGCTTTTGAAGTGGTCTTACATATCCTGACTTTTGAGTATTGAGTATACCACAGCCTTCTTCACCAACATTCTCCATGTCAGCTCAATTTTAATGACAAATTTGCAGTGCATCTAAGCAGCCTCTCGGGTTCATCCACATATTCCTAATTCCTATGATCTAACCATCAACCAACTCTTCTAGCCGACACAAGAGCAGTAAATTTTCAGCACCATGAATCAGCAAAAATTCCACTTGTACCTCCCCACTGCCAAAAAAAAATCCCCCAAAGAAAAAAAAATCAAGGCCCGGTCACTGATTTTCAACAATTTGAACCTTATCAAGCCAAAGAACAAGCAAAACAAGGGATTGTAATCGCATCCATCAGAGAGAGTATCCCAATCAATGAAACTAAGAAAGAAGGCAAGCCGGATGAAAAGATGAACAAACCTTGGCTCGGATCAACTCTGCTTAGAGCAAAATTTTGAAAAGAACCGAACTCTGGATTTGTCCCATCAAATTGCTCTAGCTCAACAGAACCCTTCTACATGTTAACTCTCCTCGTCATATATGTATTTTCGGCTGACTGTGGCAACATCCCTTAACGTTTTACTCTTTGGTCAATGAATTCTTCAACGTTTTGTTATGGTCAATTGAGTACCTTTTTTTTCGGGAAGGGGTCAATTGAGTACCGTTTTCTCCACTAAAAACTAAACTTTTCATTCAACCGCTCAGGTTTTGATTTTTCCATCTTCTTTCCCGCCCATCAAAGCATCAGAAACCGAACTTTCTTCATTTCACTCATGCCCACATTTTCTAGGAATCATCAAAATGAGGCATACTTTCTGTAAAGAAGGAACAACAAAAAGACCTTACCAGAAGAAGAAGAAAAGCAGAAAGGTTGGCGACGAAATGATCATCTCTTCTCATCTTCTTACCCATTCTCATCGATTAGTAGTGTAAATGCCCAAAGACGACTCTCCAATTCTGAACAGCGAGAAAAATAAAATAAGAGGGTCGGAGCCATGCAAGCTGCGAAATCCACAAAGTTTCTTCCATCTGAGTGAGCTAAGCCCCTCGCTCTCTCTCTCTCTCTCTCTCTCTCTCTCAGAGCGTCGAAGGCTTCCTGGTATTAAAAGCCCCTTTTGGTTTCTGTCACAGGTTTTTGTCTCGCTCTTGTGATGTTCTCACTGTAATGGTCAGCAGGTGTCGGCTGCCCGGAGACGGAGGAAGAGCAGTTTGCAATAAAGACAAGGCTTTTCAACGTTGCTTGGACGTAATCCAATGCTCATGCGAAGTGACGTGTGCAAGTCCAAGTTCAAAGCAATCCTCTTGTTCTTTCTCAGTAAGCAAAAGTTATCGACCCCAAAAAGAAAAATAGCAAAGTTTAAATTCACCTTTCGCAGGTTACAAAAGAGAAGAACATTTTCTGAAAAATTTCTATCACATATATAAAAAATTTGAGTCCAAAAATATTCATTCCGGTATTTGCCACAGGCGCTTCAATTAGTCTTCTTCGTAATCATATGGCACTTCGCTTTGTCCTTAGAGAGCCACATGAATATTTGATACGATTTGCCATTTAGGGTCACATTCGAACAACTACTCTCAGTTTACACGGTTGTCACTTTTAAACTTTTGACATTTTTTGGATTTAAATTTTGAAATAGATGGAGGGCGTATATATTTTCTGTATTAAGTTTCAATTTGAAAACAATGGACAAATAACGTATGTGAATCATATTTACTTTGCCTCATATGGCTTTGTTTGAATATAGTTCCTTAAATGTAATAATTTTAGTTTAGCCAATGTAAATTTAAATTAGCAAAATATCTTTAATAAAAAAACTTGAGAAAAAAATCTAAGTTAAAGAAAACGGCTTAATGAGAGACTAAACGAAAGAACAAACCAATAAAACTAAAGATGCATGTCTTAATATAAAAATATTCTAAATTACATTATAACTTTACTTTATGCAAATAATTCAATTTAGCGCATCAATAAGGTTATGATTTATTTTTTGTCTTTCTAAATGTAGGTTTTAAAAATAGAAATATATTTTCTTTGTTTTAACTTCATTTTAGGCCTCCTGAAATTAATATGTTAACATTTAATGCGTGTATCCAATCTGACCGATCCTCATTGAACTACTTCAACTTACATGGGTGAAAACTTGTATATTAGGTATTTTTTCCATCAAAGGTCTATGCATATTGGAACTTTTTGTAAATTAACAACTTATTCTATATTGAATTCCAAACTTAGTTTCGAAATAGATTTTCAGTTTTTACCTCGCCCATTAATTACCATAAATGGAAGTGCTGTAGCGTTATCACTCACAATCTTTTTCCAAAATGATGAACACCACCTCAATCACCAATTTTTACAGCGTCCTCTCAGTGGTGCTCGGCTGGAATCATTTTCGTCATGGCCATCATTGTGGGAGCTTTCTTGGTTTGAATTGTTGATAGGATTCATTGCGTGCTTCTTCCAGAACCCGCTAACACGCGAAGCTTCAATCCCATGTTTATATGGGCGCAGCAGTGTCATCACTTCTTTCAAATTCCGATGATAGAAACATGTTTTCGCTGGTTCCAAAGGGCAGCAGCGCTCATTGTGCCACAGCAGTAGCCGACAGAGATCGCCTCGCAAAGACAGAAGCAGCCTGACGACCTGCTTATTTATACCTATGCTTCAATGCATATCATAGACTACAAAGTATCAGACTTGAAGATTGCCAAAATCTGTAATAACTGCACTCTGCTTATTTCTTCACAATTGGTGAATTGCAGCAAAGAAACTACAAGGGCAACAGGATCAAATCAACGCTTAGACTTGACTAATCTTCCAGACTAGTTGGACAAAATTGTGAACCCACACAAAAAACTTAGGTACCGCCAAACACATCCGCTCTGCTCTACCAATCTTGATGCGGAATACACAAAATGACATGTACAGCCCAACAAAACAATGAACATTATCGCAAACCAAAACGGTCTCCTTACTCCTGTTTATCCAAGACAGGGGAGTAACGGATCTCAAAGAATAAAAGACCATGAGAGGCAGACAGCAGCACAAACATCAATACACGAAATTATTCTGCTTCATCCTTTTCCGTGGTTCCATCCATACCTCATTTGCTTGTCATTCCTGCCGAATCCTGCGCGCTTGTGTTTCAGGACATATTGTCTATCAGGTTCGAGCTCTCTATTCATCTTATCCCATCCCATGTATCCCAATTGTCAGGCTATTATTGCCTGCTCTCTTGAGTACCAACCCACTGATTACACTTCTGAGAATGGGTCTGCTTTGAAACCCAAACAGGGTCACCATCAGCAGCGATTCGCTGCACGGATCAGATCCATACGGGTGAGGCCGATTCAATGTAATCCCCATCCCATATGTCCCCAGTTTTTTTGCCAATTTTCATCGTGCTGTTCTCCAACCTTATGATAATCTTTTACGTCACATCCTCTTGATTCCTGACCTTCTGAGTCCACCCTGAGAACAGTCCTGATTCAACCCCAAAAAGGTCACAACAACCAGCTGAACTCCTGATCTGCAGAATCAACTCCATGTGCATTTTCGCTAGTCCGCACACAGGTTCAAGTTTCTATTCTCCTATCCCAATCCCAGGTGTACCCAATTGTCTTTGTCATTCTCTAATCTAACCATAGTCTTTCACATCAGAATACTCCTTGTGTACCACCGCGGCTGATTCCAGCCCGGAAATTGCCCCTCCTTTCGACACCCCAAAGCATCAGCTGCGACTTGCTCTTGCAGGATCAGCTACATAACATTTTCGCCACCCACCAACTTGACCTTCCTAGATGTCTCATCCTTTGGCCATTCCTCTTCTACCATCTCCCCATACATCACATGCAAAGGATGGATCACTAAGAAATCCCAAAGATACGCGTTGGACCACTATTACTACCGTAGAAAGCCCCTCAGGTCCTCGCTCCAAGTCCAAAAGCAGTTCAGGGGTCACCTTGATTCCAAATCTACTACTTCGTCTATGTGAATATTTGGATCAGGGCGAAGAGATGCTGCCATGGAAGCCCATTTGGATCTCTGCCCAATACCGTTCCTTTGCATGGTGAATGCCTCCTCAACCCGGAGTCATTCCATTTAACTACTTTGTCATGTATTGCGTGTACTTTCTCGCTTCCACGAGCCTGTGCCAGGGAACTGAGCACGATTTGCAGAATTGCTTCTCCCATGGTGGCACGACTGGCTGCCAACTGCCTGTAAACAACAAAACCGTCGTTAGTTCATCAACTCAGATGCAACTTCCAAACAAACATCTAGCACAAGCAATGACCCAATCTGAGCAAGATAAGTATCAATCCCCACCGGAAAACTTGTACACCTCTAACAAAAAAACCAATTACAGAGCACTGAAATCTACACCATCAGGTTTATTAAAACTCCGTGGCCAATTAACCTCTTTCCCCATATAACACGCTAATTCTTAAGCAAAACGCCCGAATCCATCCCAATTAAGACACCGTCGGGCAGACAACAATCAACTATACCAAAGCCGAACTCCTCCCAATGAAAGTAACCACAATCAATCTCAAGCCGCTCATGACATCACACCTCCCCGGGAATCGGTCATACAACTCTCAACTTCAAACTCCCAACACATTGAAATTGATCTCCCATTCACCGAAGAGAGACATCCCACCACCGTAAAGACAAGATCCCTTTGGCAGATAATTCTTCACACTGCCATCACCTTTACCTCTAAAGGACGATCAAGATTAATAAACGGAGAGGAAAAACAAAGAAAAAAGAAAAGGAAACAGCCCTTTACACGTACGAACCCTGACATTGACAGCGGAAGAAACATTATTGCAGTACAAGGAACGAGAAAAGAAAACGATAACCAACAAACCGCTTACACAGATCAGAACAATCATCACGCGAAAGGAAAGAAAAAGGGAAACGGAACAGAGAAAATAAAATTATTCCGCTGCGGCGGCTTTCTTGCCAGCCGATCTGGTCCCCTGGAAAACGCCCTGATGACGAGAATCAAACCCCTTTGCCCCTCCACTGCCATCCTCGACCCGACAAGGCTCCCAAAAAAGAGAAAACCGACGTACCAAAAACCCCCTAAAAATTCCTGCAGCTGCAGGGGCAAGAACAAGACGGTGCCGCTCGTCAGAGACAAACCCCTCGAGCTGAACAATCCCCAGTCCTCTTCTACGGAAAGGAAACGATTGTCGTCCAAGAAATGGAGCGATCGTTCGCCGAACTGCGATCACGACGAGGAGAGGGACAGAGACAGAGACTAGAGAGAGGAGGCAGAGGCTTTAAGGCTTTGGAAGCAGAACGTTTAAAAGTTTGCCCGCGTAAAGTTATGAAACTCGAGGTGAAATCGAAGCAGCAACACGTAACAAGGTGGGTGTTTCTTCCGGTGTTTAATCTATATCATGACGGTTTTCGATCTGCCTCTCAAATTTCAGGGGATGGGATCTACAAAAAAAAAAATAAACATTTATCTTTTCCTAAATGAAAATTTCTTATTGATTCCTTTATAAAATAAAAAAAAAGTACAAATTTCCAGGCATTTTGGGCGGTGCAATGTGTTTGCGTCCTTGGACATTTTATGAAGGATGAAGATGATTATTCATAAAGACAGTTTAAGTAATTTTACCAAGTACTTTTGTTTGTTTTTTTGGTCCTTTCTTTGGTCAATTTACATTTCCTCCTCTTTGCTTTGCAATCAGAAAAAAAATGTTTCAGGACTAAATGAGAAATATAAGGTGAGACAAAATGGGTTTCGGCTTATTTGATTTCTTAATCTGCGTATATGTACTGTGTTACATTATTGGTCATCTCATAAAGTCTATAAATAACTGATGCAGTCTTCATTGCGATATAATGGTCTAATGTAGCGCTATAAAAAAACCTTACTTAGCAGCAATTGTGGTTCCGTCAAAAGGGAAACTTAATCAAAAGCGAGCAATACACCCATTTAGATTGGTAGCCAACTATAATTAGAAGCAAGAGATATCCAATAGTTTCGATTAGTCCAATTAATGGCGGATGAACTGGATCAACTATACTTACTGTTTCTTTTCTAGGGCGGCATTCTTAATAGCGCAGCTAATCTGCATCGACTCGATACATCCTATCGTTTTAATTATGAAGTACTCCACAATTGAAACAATTGGTTACTTCTAATTACAATTTCCCTTTGAATAGATCCTCATCCACAATCAGTCACACATAATCATACACAAAGTACATGCGGCTCTTTCCACACTTACTATCAAACTCAATTTTAGGATTAATTTTTACTTTTAGAATCAAAAAGGAACAAATCCCTAAAATAATCTCACATCAATGCGGCTATTGTTCTTCCCATGCAAAGTGATGGCGTTGATGAATTAATCAATCCTAGCAGACCTTTATGTCCCGATAACTTTTAAAGAAATTAATAGCTATTTTTGGATGCGCAAACATATTTGGGTTTAAAGGAAAACGTCTTGGATTTTTGGTTTTTCAGATTTTAAAACGATGTGATGTAGGATTGAGATTTTATAATCAAAGTCTAGATTTTCTAGAGAATTATGGGGTTCTATTTAAATTAGTGCTCATTCCCTGGGTCTTGTCAGTCAATTTTTATATAAAAAAATTCCTTTTCTCACTGTGAAAAATTGGACGCATAATGTTGTATTATGTTACCCTAGACGTGGTAACTTTCCTGGACGCGGTCAGCGAAGCGTGTGATCTCGGCTCTTTATTTAATTGGTGCGTGTGGTGGACCGTGTGGACGGCGGCACTTGGGAAGGATCCACAGCGACAGACCAGTACAATTAGTCCTATGTTGTCCCGCTAAAAAAAATAGTCACGATTTTTGCTAATTGGAGTGAAGAATCCATGCTTATGCCATTTTATAGGGATTCTTCTAGGCAAATTCTGCAAAAACAGTTAACCTTTATCCTTTGCTTTCACAAAATACGAGAATGTTTGGTTTAGATATTTAATTTTTAAAATACTAAATTATCATATTACAGTATAATCGATGTAATTAAAGAATCTACAATAGCTCTTATTTTTTGATTGCCTAATAAAAAGTTCATAAAGCTAACAAATAGGCTAGACTGGGCTTAGGCCTAGAACGGGCTATATGCTTTTTGGCGGCCTTCGGCTCGACTTGAATTATCGTGACTGACTTTTCTTGGCTTGTCCTTTGTCTGACTTCGTAAGAGGAATGGGGGAGGAAAAAAAATCTGGAGTTCCCGGGTCAATCGGGAGTAGGCTTTTCTTCCTGTGGCGCGCGGTGGCAGGGCGGCGCGGGCAGGCAAAATGCCTATAGCCCCAGGGGGGGGGGGCGACGGGGGGGGGGGGGGGGCGGGGCGCAGCGGGGGGGGGCTCCCTAGTGTGGCTTTCGGCCAAACCAGAAAAACTGAA
>JAGVVM010006586.1:0-21998 GCA_019149425.1 Psidium friedrichsthalianum
AAAGGTTGCAGCTGAAGAAGAAGAAGAAGTTTGTGTGTAGAGAGAGAGAGAGAGAGAGAGAGATAAGTGTGGAAGCTAAAAAAGACAGCTTGAATGAGCTAGACAGTAGCTTAACAAATGGTGGAGAAGGGTTGACATGGAAGTGTGCTTGCTTGCTTCCATGAGACTCAGAGAGAGAGAGAGAGAGAGAGAGTAATGAGGGTCCAAATGATGCGGAGAGGGAGCAAGGAATTGTCGACAATCCTTCCAACGAATCTTGCTTTACGTTCAAGGAATTCCAGGGGGGAAGCGCATTCAATCGGTGGTAGAATGTCAAACCTTGATTTATATATTGGGGATGACCAAAAATATAATGATTTACGTCTATATTTATATTTATAAAAAATGAAAAAAAAAATTATTGATATAGTTTGTAAGTTAAGTAGGCGACATTGCTGTACCAAAGCTAGGTATAGAACCCTATCATAGTCAAATGTTGTAGAATGGAAACAAAAAGTACCCAAGATTCAGCAATTTGGTCAGTTTTTTTCGAAAGATGGAACATGCGAAGTTGCTATGTGCAAAGTATTTGCTGCATACTGGCTTGGCGATACCAACTCATTAGAAGCAAAAGGGAAGAGTAACCTTGAAGAGAGGAGAGACACGATCCTAACCCAGACTTTTGCGCGCTGTCTCGAATTGGAAAAACAGAGGATCGAGCCAGAGTCTTGATCTTAGGTCCCCACGTACCTACTACACACGAAAGCTTATTTGCTTCTGGAAGCGTGTACGAGTTCCACAGGGCAACGGCTCTGATCCGGCGATTCCCCTCTTCTTGCTCGACGCGATTCGAAAGTTTAAACCGTAGTTCAACTTCATATATCGGAATTCCGGATCCAAGTCAACGAGAGGGTGCCGGGTACAAGAGCGTCGGCACGAGAGTGATTAGAAAAGAGGGCTCGTGACGCGGTCTCGACCCTGTTTATTATAATAGCTGCAAGGGTTCTTCGCCTATGCATGCGTTGGGACACGTTATTTTGCATGGGAGGTACCACTTGCTTCCTTCAGACTCTTCCTCTTTCGCACCACTTTTTCCCCAGTTTAAGCTAACACGGTTGAAATCGGGACTTGTCCCTTCCCCTCTCTCTCTCTCTGGATGGCGGGTCGTGCGGATACTGAGGGCAGATTAGCAAGCATCGAGAAGCTCTAGGTGGGTTAGATTTCCACATAGACAAGAGAAACGATTGTTAATGGGAGAGTCGGCAATGGACTGCACTCGGGAGGCTGAGTTGACTCGCCAAGCCGCGCCATCCCCTTCTTCCTTCAAAGGGGCGGCGTGATCGCATCGGGAAAACCCCACCACGATGGGGAAGGCTTTTAACATGAAATGTCAAATGGAGCAGTTAGCCTTGGCCACATCGAGGAAATTGTATTGAATCATTGCGCGACCAACTTCGGAAGAAAAGTTTACGACCAAAAAGAAGAGCTTCGGAAGAAAAGTCAACCACCCACTGCTCTCGCCCGCTGGAAGAGCCAGGCCTTAAAATCACAGTTCATTGATAATGACTCCATTCTACCTGTGTTAGGTCTTAAAATATCACACACTTGTATAATCCGGGTGTAGCGAGAATTTTATACGACACAAAAGGGGATCAAAATCAAGATCATACATTCTCCAGTGTGTTCTTCATGCCACGAGTCGAGCATGATTCAACTCCTGGGTAGAATAATGAATGCAATGACTGCATAAGGTCTCCACCAAACGTATCTCGTCAGATCTTTAGAAAAATAATGAGGGTACAAGAGATGCAACACTTCATGGAATCACGCTCCACCTTGTGTTTCAAAGCTTCCGCAGATGAGGGAATCTGCGGAAGCTTTGAAACACAAGGTGGAGCGTGATTCCATGAAGTGTTGCATCTCTTGTACCTCATTATTTTTCTAAAGATCTGACGAGATACGTTTGGTGGAGACCTTATGCAGTCATTGCATTCATTATTCTACCCAGGAGTTGAATCATGCTCGACTCGTGGCATGAAGAACACACTGGAGAATGTATGATCTTGATTTTGATCCCCTTTGTGTCGTATAAAATTCTCGCTACACCCGGATTATACAAGTGTGTGATATTTTAAGACCTAACACAGGTAGAATGGAGTCATTATCAATGAACTGTGATTTTAAGGCCTGGCTCTTCCAGCGGGCGAGAGCAGTGGGTGGTTGACTTTTCTTCCGAAGCTCTTCTTTTTGGTCGTAAACTTTTCTTCCGAAGTTGGTCGCGCAATGATTCAATACAATTTCCTCGATGTGGCCAAGGCTAACTGCTCCATTTGACATTTCATGTTAAAAGCCTTCCCCATCGTGGTGGGGTTTTCCCGATGCGATCACGCCGCCCCTTTGAAGGAAGAAGGGGATGGCGCGGCTTGGCGAGTCAACTCAGCCTCCCGAGTGCAGTCCATTGCCGACTCTCCCATTAACAATCGTTTCTCTTGTCTATGTGGAAATCTAACCCACCTAGAGCTTCTCGATGCTTGCTAATCTGCCCTCAGTATCCGCACGACCCGGCCATCCAGAGAGAGAGAGAGGGGAAGGGACAAGTCCCGATTTCAACCGTGTTAGCTTAAACTGGGGGAAAAAGTGGTGCGAAAGAGGAAGAGTCTGAAGGAAGCAAGTGGTACCTCCCATGCAAAATAACGTGTCCCAACGCATGCATAGGCGAAGAACCCTTGCAGCTATTATAATAAACAGGGTCGAGACCGCGTCACGAGCCCTCTTTTCTAATCACTCTCGTGCCGACGCTCTTGTACCGGCACCCTCTCGTTGACTTGGATCCGGAATTCCGATATATGAAGTTGAACTACGGTTTAAACTTTCGAATCGCGTCGAGCAAGAAGAGGGGAATCGCCGGATCAGAGCCGTTGCCCTGTGGAACTCGTACACGCTTCCAGAAGCAAATAAGCTTTCGTGTGTAGTAGGTACGTGGGGACCTAAGATCAAGACTCTGGCTCGATCCTCTGTTTTTCCAATTCGAGACAGCGCGCAAAAGTCTGGGGTTAGGATCGTGTCTCTCCTCTCTTCAAGGTTACTCTTCCCTTTTGCTTCTAATGAGTTGGTATCGCCAAGCCAGTATGCAGCAAATACTTTGCACATAGCAACTTCGCATGTTCCATCTTTCGAAAAAAAACTGACCAAATTGCTGAATCTTGGGTACTTTTTGTTTCCATTCTACAACATTTGACTATGATAGGGTTCTATACCTAGCTTTGGTACAGCAATGTCGCCTACTTAACTTACAAACTATATCAATAATTTTTTTTTTCATTTTTTATAAATATAAATATAGACGTAAATCATTATATTTTTGGTCATCCCCAATATATAAATCAAGGTTTGACATTCTACCACCGATTGAATGCGCTTCCCCCCTGGAATTCCTTGAACGTAAAGCAAGATTCGTTGGAAGGATTGTCGACAATTCCTTGCTCCCTCTCCGCATCATTTGGACCCTCATTACTCTCTCTCTCTCTCTCTCTCTCTGAGTCTCATGGAAGCAAGCAAGCACACTTCCATGTCAACCCTTCTCCACCATTTGTTAAGCTACTGTCTAGCTCATTCAAGCTGTCTTTTTTAGCTTCCACACTTATCTCTCTCTCTCTCTCTCTCTCTACACACAAACTTCTTCTTCTTCTTCAGCTGCAACCTTTTCTTTATCTCTCTCTAGCACTTCACCATTCCACTTCTCTCCCCCATCTCCATGCACACTCCTCTCTTTCTTTCTCTCTCTCTCGCCCACCATGAACCTCCGAAGACATAAAGCCATTCTTTGCATCTCTCTCCTCTCCCTCTCCCTCTTCTTCCATGGTTGTTGCGGCTTCTTCTCCCGCCACGGCGACAATGCCCGGCCCGACAACCAGTTGAGCTGGAGCAACAGGCGAGCGCTGGCCAGCAGGTACGACTTCACGCCCTACCTCCGCCACCGCCACCGTCAACGGCATCAACATCGTCATCACCATCAACAACAAGTAGGGCACGCGCCCCTGGTGCCCGGGCCGCCCGACCTGCTCTACGGGTCGGACAAGCGCTTCGTCCCCAGCGGTCCGAACCCATTGCACCATTGACAGAGGTTCTTTCCATACGTACCATCCAACGCTTTGTTGTAATCAAACTCTAGTCATCTTGGCTCATTCTTGACCAAAGAAATTTCCATGAAAGAAAAAGCACATGTGCAGCAAACCCTAATTCGTTTAGCCTGTTTCTTATCACAATATTAGAAGATATCTGCTTGAATATCATAATAGCAACCATCATTTTCTAGATGGCCATCATTCAGTATGTCTTGACTTCATTTTTTCCCTTCTAACCAGCTTCGGTTCCTGCAACTTGCTTCATGCCTCACTGATTCATATGCACACACTAACATGCATCTTGCAATAAATATAAATATAAATATAAATATAAATATAAAAAACAATGTACGTAGTTGAGAAGGCACGGCGTTTCAAGAAATGCAGAAATTTAGGAAAGGATGCCGAGTGGCGATCGCCATTGAAGCTCTGGTGAGGAGCTTTCACACGTTGCCAAGCGTGCGAAGAAAGGGTTGACTTTGCTTTTGTTCTGGCCAATCGCAGAGCTGTATTTGCTGAGAAGCTTCTGAAGAAAATCTCCTCCGTGATTATAAAATGTTTTGCCTTTTCGCTTCATCTTTCAGCTAGCATCGGATCCTACGATCCTCCCAAGGCATTTTCTTTTTTTCAAAACCAAACCATGGCGTTCGTTGTACCGACAATTATCTATTTTGCTTCAACATCAAAGTTGGGAATTGTCAAACTGCTGCTTTCACTGGCGGATTTCACGTTGATTTGTGGATGAATGCGATGTGTTATCGGTTTTTTCTGAGCGACGCATGACTAGTCTTGTTGGCGTGTGATTCATGCTCTCCCTCGATAGGAAAGCATATGAGTTCAATTTCCTGATGATCAAGTGATCCGGGAAGCCGCCCGGGCTAAACCCATATTTTATTGGTAATTTGGGCTTATGCCCATTAATAATAGATCCGCGGGGTATTAATTATAGTAGAATCATCTATTGAATATGACCACAATTTAAGGGCGAATCAAAATAAATTTGTGTCTCGATTTTCCCTTTCGCTTTTGTGCTCTATTATGTTGTGATCGTGATTCCAAACCCCCGGAAGTGTTTCAAAGGAAGAAGTTCACGTCCAGGGTTGAAATTTCTGGAATCTGCAACTGTTATGGTTCTGAATTTCGCTGCTTTATTGTTGGTGCAACTGCCAACAGTGGCTCGGATCATCAGTTTGACTGCCCAAGATGTTAGTGGCGACAGCACTTTGGTTTCTGCTCTCCTCTCAATGGAATGATTGCCGAAAGATTCCGTGAAGAAAACTATATAGCGATGGAAGTAATTTTAAAAAAATTTAAATTCGCTTTGATATGACTTTTCCTGTTCTACGATGTCGTTTAAGAATACTGCAAAATGCTACTACATCTTGTGTTTTTTATTGCGCATAATCATTGGAGATGAATCGCATGGAAAACACGAAATTTCCAGAAAATATGAGGGATCAAGCTATTGGAACGCGTCCCTTGTTATTCGTCATGTAGTAAGAAGTTTGAGAGGACAAAACTTCCGGAGTGCGTATCTCATCGCTCCAACGACTGTTTTGGGCGATATTTTTCTTCGATTCTGCATAACTTTTCAAGAAGGATCTCACGAAAGACGCAAAATTTCCAGAAAAATGATTAGGCATGCTCCGCTCATCGATTGATCTACTGTGGAGGAGCTGCAATTTATCGAATGCTTCGGACAAATTGCAGCACCCATATTTTACGGGTACAACTAGTTGCGAGAACTCGCACTTCTTGTTATAACCCCAAGCATTCAAATTACCAATGATGCGCCATCAAAATAGAGCTCAATTGTATCCTCATTAAGTCAAAATGTGAGATGTTTCAGCCAATTAAGAACCCAATTGACGGTAGAATCTAATCGTTGTTCACTGAATTAGCTAATCTCTTAACCATAGCTAACTACAAGTTAGATTCAGTGCAGAAGTGGAAACAATTTAGGATCACCGTTCTTCTGTGGTCGTGGGCCGGTAATCCGACGTAGTTGGGCAGGCTTCTTGTAGAGACAAGAACAAAAGAAACACTTGGGCTTGTGGTCCAATACCAAACCCTTTCGGTTGCTGCCCGGGGTAGAGCATGGCGTTCGCCACGGTGATGGCGGCGGTCTGCCCGAACCGGTCATCGTGCCCCATTGTCAAAAGGCAAATCAAATAGAAGGCATTATATTAGACGCATGGTGGCTCATACAGGCTGATCAGAATTTGGGTTCCGATGAGTATTGGAAAAAAAAAAAAACAATTCGACTCAAATTATGACCACAAAGTATAATCTTTTGGGCGAGGTTATTCTTGGAGCTACTCTTGACCGTTCTGACCAACACACAAACATATATGTATGTTACAGAGACCAGGTATATGCACGTTTATAATTAAAAGTGAGTGGTTTTGGGTTCCATTTAGGTTCCTCACTTTTTGATACATGGAACTTCTCTTGTCACAAGTTCGAGGATTTGTACTAGGGTTTATCTAAGTTCCACATGTGACATCCCATAGGGGTGTCCCGTTGAGGGAGTGTGTGCAACTCTTCGTCCTATATTGCTTAGAGAGAGAGTCTTGAACTAGTTGATAAGGTTTGGGCTTCCCTTTAACTTGCAAGAGGCCTTTTTTGGGAGTGTCCCAGAAGAACAAAACCGTGAGGACTATGTATCCAAAGCAGACAATATCTTACAAGTGATGGGCTCAAGTTCTTATAGTTTGGTATTAAAGCCGACTCTCGATAGCATGTGCGGACCACAGCGGGACGGGGGTATCCCATTGAGGGAGTATGTGCAACTCTTTGTCCCACATTGTTTAGGGAGGGAGTTTTGGGCTAGTTGAGAAGGCTTGGTCCCATCACTCGTAAGATATTGTCTACTTTGGACACACAGTTCTCACGGTTTTATTCTTCTGATATATTGCCCGCTTAGTTTTGTTCTTCTGTGAGTAAAAATGTCTCTTGCAAGTTAAAGGAAGCCTAAGCCTTATCAACTAGCTCAAGATTCCCTCCCTAAGTAATGTGGGACGAAAAGTTGCACACACTCTCTCAACGGGATATCCCCGTGAGATGTCACATACTCTCTCCTTTAGCGGCACAGTGGCGGCACAACGTTCCCACTATGCACCGCATACACCAGCAAGCGCCTTGCTGTGGTCCACACATACTATCGAGAGTCGGCTCTGATACCAAACTGTAAGGACTTGAGCTCATCACTTGCAAGATATTATCTGCTTTGGACACACAGTCTTTACGGTTTTGTTCTCTTGGGACGCTCCAAAAAAGGTCTCTTGCAAGTTAAAGGGAAGCCCAAGCCTTATCAACTAGCCCAAGACTCCATCCCTAAGCAATTTGAGAGGAAGAGTTGCACACATTCCCTCAATGGGATGTCCCCCGTGGGATGTCACATACTCTCCCCCTTAGTGGCACAGCGTCCTCGCTGTGCATTGCGTACACCAGCGAGTGCCTCGATGTGGTTCGCACATGTTGTCGAAAGTCGGCCGTGATACTAAACTATAAGGATCTCGGCCCATCACTCGCAAGATATTGTTTGCTTTGAACACACAGTATTTACGATTTTGTTCTCCTTGGATGCTTCCAGAAAAGGTTTCTTGCAAGTTAAAGAGAAGCCCAAGTCTTATCAACTAGCCAAGACTCCCTCCCTAAGCAATGTGAGAGGAAGAGTTGCACACATTCCCTCAATGGGGTGTCCCCCGTGGGATGTCACATACTCTCTCCCTTAGTCGCACAGAGTCCTCGCTGTGCACCGCGTACACCAGCGAGTGCCTCGCTATGGTCCGCACATGTTGTCGGAAGTCAACTGTGATACCAAACTGTAAGGATCCCGGCCAATCACTCGCAAGATATTATCTGCTTTGAACATACAGTCCTCACGATTTTCTTCTGGGACACTCCCAGAAAAGGCATCTTGTAAGTTAAAGGAAAGTTCAAGCCTTATCAACTAACCCAATACTCTCTCTCTAAGCAATATGGGCCGAAGACTTGCATACACTCCCTCAACGGGACACCCCCGTGGGAGGTCACACCACATGTATTCTTAATCAAAAAATTATAGTGAATCATTACAATTTGTTACTACAAGCCATTGACCGCAATTACATTTAAACACGCAAATAAATATTAAACATTAACAAAGTAAAGTTTTAGTCATAAATATCACTGCAAAGTAAAAGTGCAGACTAATGGTTCTAGAGCACACACTCATTATCGAATGCTATGAAATACGACAGGATCATGAGAAATCATATACCAAGAAAAACACAAAAATTTATTACAGGACCTGGAACTTGAAATCTAGCAGTTAGAACATGTTCCCCAATTTTTTGAATCCGAAACCTACCTTACATACCTTGAAATTTGAAACTGAATCGATATCGGTCCAATTTTAGGTTTTGGGTTCTACCCTGTAATCATACTCACTCCTATTTATAACCGTTCCGATAATTTCGAAAGAGAGGAAAAAAGAGAGAGAGGAAGATAAATACTTTGCATCAAGAGTGGACCATTATTTATGACGTATTTTACCCCAAAAAGAAAAATCCCAGATAGAGAGAGGATAATGAAAGCTAGATAACATCGTCACATAGAAGTCATTATCCACGAGATTAAGCAATGCCAATCTGGCCTTTTTAACGCCTTGCAAAGGCCACTTTCATGCACTGTTACGGAGGGAGTGTGTCATGGCTGCAAGACTCAGTCCGAAATAATCGTATATATCTTCGTCTTTTATTAATAATAATAATAATAATAATAATAATAATAATAATAAGTCATTAGGGGCCCTTAAGAAAGGTCCAAATGCTCTCGGAAACAACAGCTGACTTCTCATTCATTCCAAAGACAACTTCGAATACTCTTTGGCCAAGGGAAAGAAGCACAACTTATGAATCAACCTCCCCCGAAACCGAAAGGTTCTATAGATGCTTTGATATACGATATTTCCGTTCGCCAAATCAAATCATCCAACGCTAAGCAACATCAGCATAAAAGGACAAGGAGAAAAAAAAGGGAGGGGAGACGGGGAAGTTCGTAATTTTGACGTGTGATGGTTAATTTAGATGAACGGAGAGGTCGTATCCAAATTGAGATCGACCCCTACCGACATCGGAAAAGCTTATTTGGCTCCAAATCAACTCCCGGTCCTCAACTCGATCCGGAAACCTTATTCCACTCGCCACGCGTAAGAGCCACCAGGTTCATCGGATTAGCATGATGATTAAGTGCGATCTTACAGGGAAATTACCAACCACAAACCCAATTACGAAATATATATATATATATATATATATATATATATATATATATATATATTTTATTCTTCCAACATCGAGGCGAAACTTGGAGCCAAAATGGAAAGGCGAGAGAGGTCAAACGTAACATCATTGCACCACTATTGATGGCCTTGGGATAGTCTTGTGTCATTCAAGCAGAGCCGACTCCAATAAACTAATGCGAGTCCTCTGGATTTCCCCCCAACTTGAGAGAAGATATTGGGTGGGCCGGCCTCAGTGAGGCCGGACCCACGTGGCCTCTCCTCATTGAAGGAGAGGGCTGCAAAACACAGAAAAGTCTGTGTTTTGCAGACTTTTGGTGGCCTCTCCTCCAATGAGGAGAGGCCACGTGGGTCCGCCCTCACTGAGGCCGGCCCACCCAAAATTTTTCCCCAACTTGAGGGTAGAAACTACATCATTATGCAAGTCAACTAACGCCTGCTTGATTTAGACCCGTCAAACGATGGTTTGGGTCCAGCTATAAATGGTTCCATTCAAATAAACCTATTTAATCCGTTTATCATGTATTTATTACGGTGCGAATCTAGTAACCGATATCCGGCCTAATATATATTCCCAAAACACTTTCATATTTAACCAAATCTATGAAAACCCATACCCCAACTAAGGTAAGAGTGCAAAGTGAGTGAGCACGAGATAGAGAGAGAATGAAGAGAGTCATAAAGGTGGATTCGATTTAAGTAAGTTGTAAACTCATTTACGATTCATTTAACACTCATGCTATGTTTTAACTCGTTTATTGAATATAACTAATTCACATGGCAATTCAACCCATCATATATAGATTAAGAAATGAGTTTAAGACCCATTTTAATACGTTACGACTTTTATATTACCTAGGAACGCCCTTCAACAAGATATATTTTAACGAAGAAACTCGTTCTAAGCTAATAAATCTTGATCTCACGAAACAACTCATTAAATTCGTCGACCGGCTACATATATACAACTTGAGCCGTAGCATCTGCTGAAAATCAAACGTAATATCACGCATCTTCGTGTAGGACAATACATTATAGTTTCTCGTCCGTAAGAGAACCGATAATTAGGTCACTTAATTAGAGATAAATTAAGAGCGTAAGCAAGGAAGCCCCAATGATTAGGATACGCAGCACTGGAGAATTGGAAGGTAACCTGCCACTTTTGGATCGTGGTTTAGTGAGAAGGCAACGTCCAAGGGGTGATCATCTTGGTACGCCACCGCCGATTTCTTTATGACCGGTTTGCTCAAGGCCCTCTGAATTTCTCTAGAGCTGAAAACCAAACTTTGCTAAATCGGCCACGAAAATCTCGATTTCTCTTTAATTAGGGCAAGTCCAAATGTGTAATCACGGATCGATATTGCTCATATTGATTTTTTATTTATTTATTTCGAATGATAAAGATTTCGTACTGAACATGAACTTTATCTGGATTAAGCAACAGTTAGGAGTTAACCCCATTTGAGACGTAATCCCACTTTGACGACAAGAGACGATTAGCCAACCACGCATAGAAAAGACAAACGGAGGGTGAGACCCTTCACCTTGGGAAAATCCACAGCAGACTGGTTTTAACTTTGTCAAACCCTAATTGATTAGAAACGTAATTTCAAAAGTTGAATACTTGGAAGATTCGTGGGAAAGCTAGCTGGCTGCCACAACTTCATAAGAGAGGGGAATTTTATTTTATTTTTGTTCCTTTCTGATTTAAACATAGTAATTCTACACATATGGGGGTTTATTATACAAAGTGCCTTGACGAATTTCGAAAGTGCGCTCAAGCAAATCGACCATATTCAATATCCAATAAAAGCATGTCTACATTAGTTTCAAAAATCAATCTTGTGATATAGTCTTGATAGATCCATTTATAAGTCAAATTGATGATGCCGAGGCCAAAAAGGGCAGGTGCCGCTACTGACCAATGCAAAGGAAAATCTTTCCTATCCTTCTTTATCCACAGTACGTACAATCAAGCGACGCTTCAATTAATCCCGACATTAACAAATGTGGCACTCCACCCACTAATATAACATATAATAGTCCCATAAAAATTGAACCAATCATGAAGTTGCTAACTCAGCTGTAAATCAATTTATAGAACTTGGCCAAAGACCAGGTCATTAGCCAAGTTAATCATGTAACTTATTACCTAACCCTAAATTATTTTTAACCTTATGAAGAGAAGAAGAGTTAGCTTCTTGCTTGAAGAAAAGAAGTAGTTAGCTTCTTTTCTTTTCCTTGTTCTTTTTATTTTAAACTTCTTTATGCCAAATACTTTTCTACATTCCATTTTTCAAAAGCGAAATATGTGAACAGAATTGAGTAAAAAAGACTAATACTGTTGAGTTCACAACATGAAAGGGATGCACCGACAGCCTTTAGGTAGGATGAGAACAACGTAACGAGTCTCGAGAGCCGCTATTTCCCGGATGTTGATTGAGTTGTATCATGCGATCATTACGGAGAGTTTTGTGATTCTCAATAGAACGATGACTGCTTGGACAGATGACCGTGGTTTTCCATTTAAAAACTTTTCTTACCTCAATTGGCAAGAAATTATTGAATGAATTTGATAATTCCAAAGGGCAAAGACTTGGTCGTAGCGTAGCGGACCCATATGGAATGAGGGATGTACCGAGATCCTTTAGATAGGACGAGAACAACGTAACAAGTCTCGAGAGCCGCTCTTTTTCAGATATTGATTGAGTTGTATCATGCGATTATTGCGGAGAGTCCTAGGATTCTCAAATAGAATGAGGACCGCATGGACAGATAGACCGTGGTTTTCCATGTACAAACTTTTCTTACCTCAATTTGCAAGAAATTATCGAATAAATTTGATAATTCCAAACGGCAAAGACTTGGTCGCGGAGTACTGGACCCATTTGGAACGAGAGGCACACAAATTGGGCAACTTGGGAAGTTGGCAAATTTGGTCCGCAAACATTAAAAGATGCGACCAAAGATGGGAATGCACCCACGCCAGCCCCACTCTCTGGAGAAAAAAAAAAAAAAAGAAGGCATGCTTCGAGGTTGACTCGCGATGTCGACCTCATCCATCCTCCGTTACTCGACCCCCACTTGCCCCCTCCAAGTTCGTGCGTAAATATCGCCAAGGTCAGTGCTAGGGAAAATTATATAATACCCCCAACTTTTTAGGGTTATTGATAATTGCCTGCCGGATTTTCAATCTTTGCAATTCGCCCCCTGAATTTCAGAAGTCGGTTGCAACGTGTCTCCCGACGTTGACTCCGACCACGCGACAACACGTGAAATTGTGAAGGGCAAATTGGTCATGTATATACATATATACAGAAGTAGAAGAATAATTCATAACAATATCGCGCATGAGAGCATGTGACTAGAGTCCCAACCCAACAAAAAAATGACAACTAGAGTCAATGCCGAATGCACATGGATATACTGCAATTTTGAAATATATGTTTGAACAATTGATATATCTTTTTCCCTCTCGCTTACGGTTAATATGTGAGCATTTTTCCTTCCGTAACAAATAATGTGCAGTCACATGGTCATATATGTGAGAAAAACTTGACTGGAGTTAATACTAGGGGCCACATTGCCACCAAATTCGAAAAGCGAGGGGTGAAATTGCGAAAATCGAAAATTCAGGGGGCAATTTGCCATAGTCTTAGATAATTGGGGCGCAAAATGTAAGTCTCCTCCCCTAAGTGCGATGGCGCGTGGAATTCCACCATTTATCCCGTGCTTTACTGCCGTGTGCTCTTGAAATTCACCTACCCAATCAGACTTGGACACGTGGAGTCAACTCGAGCAGATCACGGGTGGCATATCATGTGGCCTACGCCGACTTCCACCAAAATTTTAGCGTTTAATCCCTATTATGACCGACGTGGCACTGAATTATCCATTAGGTCCTCACCAATGGCCAATTCTGAAAGCACTGCTTAAGGACAATTAAAACATTTATTGAGACACCTTGAAGGGAAAAAATGCACTTACAACCGAAATGGAAACCGAGCCTTCTCGACAAAAAAAAAAAAAGAAAGACACCCACTTCCAAAATTTTACTTGTTGAACCTTAATAAGTGCTCTTAAGGGAATTATTGTTCTTATTTATTATTGACAATTAGGAACATCTTAGTAGTGATTATCGATCGGCAACTTAAAAATTAATGCGAGGAACAACTTAATTTTGTGTCAATGTTTTATTCGATTATGGAAGGGGTTGGCGGTTGGTTATAAGCATGGGAGAAGGTTTTATCTTTGAGTTAGCATTTGAGGTGAAAGAGAGCTAAAATTGCCTAACATTAATATCAGAACCCAGATTATCAATAGGTCTAGACTCATCAATCACATGGAAGAGATACGAGTTGTTGTTGCTCCAACCTAGAGTTCATGTGTGAAGAAGAGGTTGCTAGGGTTATCCCACATCAGTTGTGAAAGAGACTGGCGGTCAATTTATAAGTGTGAGGAAAATCTCATCTTTTAAATTAACTTTTGAAGTGAGAGAAGATAAAGCAACCCATATTGTTTGTCTAGGTACAAAAAACGAAAAAGCGCCAAACCACCCGATCTATGTCGCGTGTACGGCCCACGTTCATCAAATTTCACATGTGGTTCCTAATTCGACTTGCATGTAAGAGGCGAGCATTATAGCAATCCGCATCACTCGTTGGCTAAATGTTCAAATTGGACTTTCTAATTTGCTCTTCTCAAAACTAGACTTGAAGTTGGCCGTTGGGACAAGATTAAAACTCCGTGTCGGAGTCAACACGCACCGAGAAAAATTCTCTATAGCGTTGTTTGGTATGCGTTTGCATATTTAACGAAAGATAAAACAGTTGGGAGTTAGAAAAGCAAATTTATTTCTTTTCTCCTTCTCTTTTTTCATTTTTAGTCGCTTTGGGCGGAGACGCATCCTTATGATTATTTAATGTTTTTCGCACTAAATTAGTGAACAAATCCTTCAAGAAGGTGGAGTCGACCGGAAGCACCGGTGATCACCGGTCACCTACGCCCCTTTCTTCACTCCCTCTAGAGACCCCTCCACCTCACCTATTTATAACTCTCCTCCATTCAAAACCTCTCCTATAAACTTTTTCAGGCCTTCACCTGTCACGTTCCCCTCCATTTTCTAGCGTCAGCCGTTTTCTCTGTGGTCCCCGGAGATGGTTCAAGCTCAGGCGGCGCAGCCAGAGACGGACTCCAGCGCCTCCCGTCACAGGCCGCTCGCCCTCGGCCTCATCGTCTCCGTCTCGGCCCTCGTGTCCCTTTGCGCGAAGAAGGCCGGCCAAGTCTCGAAGAAGGCCGGGCAAGTCTCGAAGAAGCTCGCGCACCACGGGCACGACCGGTGCAAGTTCCCGCCGAGATCGCCGGCGGCGGCGGCGGCGATGGGGTCGCCGCTGAGGCGCCCGAAGAAGCTCCTCTCGAACATAAGCAACAAGGCGATCGCGTTCGTGCACGGGCGCAAGAAGGGCACGGCCCGCGGCGGCGAGGAGTCCGAGGCGGACTCCGAGGAGCTCTGCTTCGGGGACGGCGGCGTGTGGCAGAGGAGCATCCTGATGGGGGACAAGTGCCAGCCTCTGAACTTCTCCGGCGTGATCTACTACGACGAGGAGGGGAAGAAGCTCGACCAGGCGCCCCTCCGGTCCCCGCGCGCCAGCCCCTTGCCCGGGTACCTCGCCCGCGCCCGCCGGAGGAGGGGCGGGTCAGTAAATTCGACTTCGGCGGGTTGGGGAAGTAGCTAAGATTTCATAGTAATACGAAATTAGCACGACCCTAGTCGATGTTTTGATCAAGGAAGGATGGGAAAGGGCTGTTCTTAGTATGACATTTTCTGTACGGTCGTTTGTTTTTGCCCTGTGATCAGAAAGTTTTGTGAGCTAGAGGCGAAGTTTGACTGTACAAATGTTTCAGACAGGAATTGGTAGCTCCCACAGTGGTTTTGGGCTGTCCCTTCACCAAAATGTTTAGTCCAAAGCAATCTCTGTCTTCTTGCGAACCCCATCACAAACTGGAATTCACCCAACATTCGAATTGAATGATCTAGCCGTCTGGTCTCTGTCATCAAGAGCTCAAGGGTGCAAAACGAAATTGTTTGAGAACAGAAATTCCTCACAAATTTGAGACCCCAGTCGATCGTTTAGAAAGCAAAAACTGCAAGATAAAGACATGATTTAATATTTAATTTTTTCATCACTCTTCTTTACGGTCAGTCTTGTTTTTTTTAACTAGTGACTTCGTTTGTTTTATGAAAAATGAGCAATTTGAAAAATATTTTCCAAAAAGTAATTACTTATGTTGCTTTAAAAAAAATGAATAAATGAAAATTTTCTCCTTCACTTACGAAAATAATTAGGCATAAATTATTATAAATGATAAAATTATTTTTCGTTGACTAATTTTTTCAAACAATATAAGCAATCACTTTTCAAAAAATATTTTTCAAAATCGCTTATTTTTCGCAAAATAAACGGAGGAGCGTGAAAATATTTAATTGATGAGGTAAATATGCTTGAATTTGAACTCCGTACCTCTTTCAAAACTTGAATTAAAAGGCCGAGCAAAATGACCTCTTTCAGCCCTATTTCAAAAGTTTAACCCCAGCCTTATTTCGAAACTTAAACTGTTAAAACGAAGGTATGACGTAATATTTAATATCTTATGACCTCAGCCTATTCCATTCACCAAATGCCAGAAACATCGAGTCAAACGACCGACTTGCATTGCAGATTGGCCCCGGACGCAAAAGCCCAGAAGGTGAGACTTTTCCCACGCCGCCAATATTGAGATGGTCACATATCGTCAGGACCACGAACTTTAACGTGCATTACCTGGTTTTACCCACAAAAGTACGTTGTTCAGTAGTTGTTGACCTGCGACCATTCGTGCCATGTAAAGGCTGGATATCTAGAGACGACCCTTTTGTTCACGAGTCACAGACAAGACTCGGGTCATATCGAGGCTGGATACAAATCGACGCGTTTTCACAGTTCAAGTTACGAAATCACACAATTACGGCACTCCATGCTACCGAGAGTAGAGACGAATTGCAAATGCGGTTATGTTACAAGAGCACGAATCGCGGGAAAATTATATAAAAAAAATTCGTAAACTTATTATAATTGTGTCAATTCAGTTTTAAACTTTTTTTTTGTCAATTGAGTCACGAACATCTTGTATTTACTCCCATTATGTTCATACGGTTAATTTTACCCAAAAATGACTGACATGGACGTTGATTGTTTTATGTGGCGTGGCCGACAATGACGTGGACAATCTTTAACATTATTATAATATTTATTTGAATTTTTATTTTATTTTCTTGTGTGCGTCTTTTTAATCTTACTATGGCTAGCGAGGTCGCCGTGCCCTCACTGGCCATGAGCAGGGTGGGACACCCTCCCAACAAGATAGCCTTGCCCAAATCTAGGCGAGGCCAAGCGAGGGCATCGCGACCCTCGCCCGCTATCGCAAGGGCCGATGACCCTCACACACCTGACAACTCTCACCAGTCACTTAAAGGAAAAGAAAATAAAAGAATTTAACTAATTTTAAAATATTCGTAAAAATTACTTACGTCGGTGTTAGCAAAAAAACAAATTAAGATTGAATTGGCTAAATTGCAATAAGTTGAAGATTTTCCCCCACGAATTGCCAACCATTTTGTTATGTATCCCACCAAAGCTAAATCACAAACATGGCGCAGGCATCTTGGATTACATCCAAAATTTGTCCCGTCATCCCTCGCGTTTCAACGTGATCCTTTATTAACCAAATCGCCCGACCAGTTTTTGAGATCAGTTGGCAAGATGGCAAAAAATCAAAGGAAAAATTATAAAATAGCCGGTGAGAAACATGCTTTCACATTTTCTTGTGCTTTAACTTAACATTGAGGGTTTGACCCAAAAAAAAAAAAAAATCAACATTGAGGGAACTCTACAAAACCGTGAACCCAAATCGTCATTCATCCTCGGGAAATTGATGATATTTTCTTAAGCATGTGTTGGCATTTCAAATAACCCGCCCACTGAGACATGTGCCATGCACGTGAGGAATCGACACACGTTATAAACACGTTGAGAAACAAACGCCTCGACAGACCTTAGATTAAGCACGTGTGAGGCGCATGATCGTTCATGTAGGTGTCGATCAATGAGAAACGTCAGGCTAGATATCAATGCCATTAAGGAATAACACCATTGTCTAGATAGCAAGGATTGTGCTGCGTATGCGTATCCAGAGTGAAACACATTAAGGATGCGTGAAGCAAGCTATAAGTTGGGAGGCCAATGAAAGGAAATCCCACCAAAGATTCAAGAACTTTTCAAGAGCACCAACGATACGAAAATTCTCCTTAAATCTTTGATAGGAGAGCAGTTTTGGACAGATAAAAAGCTGGAATAAGTCCCTAACAATAAGGTCCAAGAGTTCGTGAAACACAAAAAAAGTGAACATAAGCCGCACGATCGAAAGAAGCTTAGCAGGCATACATATCAACAGTTACCTAGGAGTTGGACTGAAAAGTTTCTGAGAAGTGAAGAATGTGGGGCAGACGATGTCTCGAGAACACAGGTTAAGCTAAGACACTTGGCAATTATTTGAAGTTGAATAGCAGCTTGAAGATTCGATCAAAAGGGTTTGTGGAAGATGTCAAACATTGGCTAGCTATTGGCGGGTACTAAAATCACAACTGTTGAAAAGCAGCTGCCCCTGCAACCATTATAAATACCACATGTGAATCATAGGAACCCTCTCTCTCTCCGAACAAATTAACAAATTTAATCTTATCTCATTTATCGTATTGCATTTTGCTTTTCTTAGCTATAACTTTCAGATTCTCGTCATCGAGTCCAAACTTTGGCATTTTATCTGTTTCCTAGATACTGCACTATCTAGTCAACTTTGTGTATTATCGAATTTGATCAAAGGTGTGTCGTCGAGTCAAAGTCCGACATAGTTTTCAAGTGCGTTGGTTCGTTATCTTTTGAGAGAAATTGTGCTGCACACTAAGCTATCCCATTAAGAGTCAAATTCTCATTTGGTCTACGTTTGCATATTTTATTATCATTTTCCACCAACGTTCACCGCATGGTCGATTCTTTTGTTTAAGTTTAGCGTACAACGTAGTCTCTTCAATCGAGCTCGGTGCGTGCTCGTTCATCGAGTCAACACTCTAGTTGAGAGAAAATTTGTGTAATTCTATCGGAATCTTTAGCAAATCTCACGTGTTGGATTTCTGATTATTTGGATCTCTCATGTCCAAAATCTTCCATAGGAGCCCTTTTTTATCATTCATTAATAAATCGCGAACCTAGCTCGAAGAAAATCGAATGTATGCCGTATAGAAGATTTCGGTAAAAGAGCTTTTGTCGCGAAGAAATTCTTCTGGGGATAATAGTATGCTAGGACTTTAGTAAATGATGGTAATTTTCCATAAGTGATGTCGTCGCCTAGCGAGATGGTAATTTAAATTGCTTTAGTAAATCAAATTAGAGATGATAGTAATTTTTGACGAAACCTTAACAATGATAATTTTCAACGCATTGTAACTTTTACAATTGATGATAACTTTTTAATGCTATTACTGTTATTAAGTCATGATAATAGTATTGGGTCGTATTTATTATTTCGCGAAAAATCAACAATTGAAAGAAAATATTTTTCTTTAATCACTTATCGCACTAAAATAAATCAAATAAAAAAATAATTTGCATTATTAACAATAAGCCCACGCTTGCTTGTGGCAAGGGTCAGCCACCCACGCCGACGAACGGGCCGATCTTCGCCAACAACAAACAAATGGCTCAGATTGTATAAGAGAAAATCAACCATGATGATCCATGTCAACCACTGGGGTGATCTCGCCTGTTATTATTTTCAAAGGCCTCACATCTTCTTTCCCATGATCCATGGGGAAGTGTGTGGCGATACCATACCGTACGAGAGGCTTGAATCTTAAATAAGTCATAAACTTTCTTAACTCATATATGATGATTAAATTTTTTATGAGTTAGCTATATTCAATAAAAAAATTCATAAATGATTTAAGTAGCTATATTCAATAAAAAATTTCATAAATGAATTTAAGTGTTCAATTTTAATCACTCGATCTCAAAAAGAAGAATTTTGGTCAGAAGGAACACTAGATATGTGATTAATGTAAGAGTTTTCTTTATTGTTGGCTTTATTATTAATATTATAATTTAATTAATTGGTCTAATAAAGTAAAGAAGATAAGTTTTTCTTAGAGATAAGATATCTTAGTGATAATGTTTTCTTAATTAGTATAATATGAACTGAATAATTTGGGTCGAGTTAAACATTATATGTAATGAGAGGGTGGGTTACAAACTCTATAATAAAGTTCAAATTTCTCTTTTATCCTAATGCACCAAAAAAACCTCATATAAAGAGTCATCTCAAGAAAGCCTTACGTGAGGGCGGATTGATTGAAGCAATTGAACAAGGGGTAATGAGAAAAGCTTTTTCAGAATTGGAACATCGATATTCTACATCAAGAATAATATATTTCAAATTAAGTGTGGGTAAATATTCTCGTTCTACTTTAATAATTACAATTTATAAAAATTGTGTATTTCAACTTAATATCGTCCAATATCTGACATGTATAATGGAAAAAAAAAAAAAAATTTAAATCTGCTTCTTTAAAAAATTGCAAGTTGTATAAAAGAGGCACGACCGCACTAAAGGTTTCCCACCAGAATGATACATGTGATGTCAAAGAGGGTGTTTTTTTTTTTAACGATAACCACTATGAACTAAAGGACCAACAAAGGTGACGAAGTGGCAAAAGGGAAAAAGAACTAGGCAATAAGAGCAGAGTTGGAGATTCAAATCTATATCGATTTCCTTTTGTAATAATCTGGATAACATGCTTTACCTAATTATGGACATGTCAGATTAAACCCGAAAAAAAGTACTCTCCAAAAAAGATTTGACCTAAATTTCAAGGTATGTCCGACCACACTTCACATGGAAAATTCTTCTACTACACACCTCTATGTAGCTAAACGCTCTAATACTTCAATATGCTCCTCACATACTTTAAGCCAATCAAGCAAATGAATAAAGCAAGTGAGATGGCGCGAAGTAACTTGCCTGAAATTTCATCTCGCCACTCTCGCGCACTCACATCATTTAGATATTAAATTAGATTAAATGTGTTTGGGTATAACACTAGGTTAGGGCCGTATTGATCGTTAAATTGGGCTTTTTAATTGGACATCTATGTCCCGAGCCGAAACCAAACATTTGACTAATCTTAATCTTAGGATGAGCGCTTCACGTAGTAATTCACAGATGTTGTATTCTACGTTCAATTAGCAAAAAATAATGGCAATCTCAAGCAAGGCACATTGAGCCCTGGAACGAGAGGATATGCTTCCTATCGAGATAGCCTGCACACAACACACATGACCTAATCTTGTGTTCTCTAACCCTCACCTCGATAAACGACAACGCCTAAGAATCCATTCGTCTAAACATTTTTTTGTCGAACATGCGTGCATTTCGTCGTGATCGGGCGAATCCGAGTCACTCAATAGGTATCAGCTTCGAAGCAGCAATATGTAAACAGCGTGGCAATAACGCTTCCAAGTCCCGCGGCCAACTTTCCCCCCCCAAGAAGACCAAGCTGTCCCCTCAGCTTCTAGATCGCGGTAAAACTATAGATGGGCTCGGGACTCGCCCGGACATTTGACCGCCATAAAAAAACTCACAAATTTCAAGTCAATCCTTGGCCCTACACTATGCTCACTCCTCCTCGGTTGACTTCGACTTTTTTTAGAGTGACCGCACCAATAGAGGACATCAGACACAACAAAATCACTCCCTTCACATTCTACATTGTCAACAACACTTCTACTGGGTTGGGGGGGTGTCCTTACAAGAACAGGGACAGGTCGGTGTTATGAGTCGACGCTATTGTCTGCATTTCCTCGCGTTTCTTCATTTCCTACAGGCCAATGCACCAAACCCAAACCATGCCTGCAGGAGAAGATCTCTAGAAGAAGGCTTATCAAAAGACTATCACCTCTGACCTTTTACTTTGCCTGGTCTTTAAACGTGACCAGAGCGTGCGGGCGATTGCCGGCCGCCGCCGACCGACGGTCGGACCCTCATGAAGTACTTTACTACAGGCCCGACATACAGGCCGGCCAGCGCTATGACCCCGAACCCGCACGCGCTCCACGGCGGCGGACGATCACTAGCAGCGAACAGACGCAGACGATCGGAACCGCTATCGGCTTCGAGACGATGATCAGCTGAGCGCTCAAGAGAGTATCTAGGCGACGGTCTTCAATTTAAATTTATATGTAATAATTACTATGAGGGGAAACAGGGCGCGGTATTGGTGAGGCCGATCATGGAGGAGCAGGATGGCGTCGGAGATCGACGATGGTGAGGAACACTGAAGGAGTACATGTGGGGATGCGAGCCGTGGGGCATGCTCGTGTCATGCTGTGAGGATGGAGCGCGTGACCGAAAAAATCTGGGGGGAGGTTACACGGAGGTCGGCTCATTGTTGAGAAATCAGTGAGAGCTTTAAGCTTCGAGAAGATGAGGTGGTGTAGTCGGAGTAGAAGAGAAGAGGCAGG
>JAGVVM010006587.1:0-15624 GCA_019149425.1 Psidium friedrichsthalianum
AGTTTTGAAAAAGATAATTCCCTCTCAATAATGGAGAAAAATTTGATTTAACAAATATTAATTACACATACAACATAAAAGTAAGAGTATATATTACTTAACAAGTCTTTGAGGGTGATGCCTTCTTCTATCTGACATTAAAAAAATGTAGAGCCTAAGGTGAATCTATTTTTTTTTTCTCAAAAGTGGTTACAATGTGTAGTAATTAAGATTACAAAACAGGATAAGCCTACTTATGCGGTGGGATAGAAATACGTTCGTATTTTAATTTGATTAAAATCATCTTATTGTAAAAAGGGGTAATTCACTTACTATCACAATCCAAAAAAAAATCTTGACACAGAGTAGTCCACAACATGTTATTGGGCCTTTTTTTTTTTTACAATTCACAATATCTAGATGGTTCGACTAAACAACTGTCACAACACATGCAATTTAACCTATTCATATGCCATCTAGTAAGCTCCTTCACAATGTTGGCTTGCAACTTATATTGAAGTTTATCACCAAAATTTTAACGGAGTTATCCAATTTTATTTTTTGGATCATAGAGTTTTTTTTTTTGGGGGGGTCAAAAATCATAGAGTCCGTTCCGAAGAGATCATTTTTTATATTAGAATTCCCATGTCCATGACGCCCAGTACTTCTGACCAAAAACGAAAGAACCGTTTTTTTTCTATAAGTACACATGTTGCCCACGCAAAATTTAAATACCGAAAAAGTACCTTTGATATGGGAGATCTTTATACATTTTTATGGCTGGCTTCGACCTAGCTGACCTACCTGGACCCAAGCAAAAAATAATATAATAACATTCTTCTCGCATGTAAATGAGCCTAGTTAATCTCCAACGTTGATTATGCGATTCCTGTAAAAGATTAATGTTCCGTTTGTTTTGTAAAAACAGTGATTCGAAAATATTTGCTTTAAAACTGATCACAGTTCACTCAAAACAGTGTTTTAGGAAACACATCTTCGTTCCTGTCCGAAGCATCATATCCAAATCCAAATATTGAGGTTCGCTTTTATCCGGAGCGTGAATTCACCTTATCCATGTCGCCATGAAATTTCCAATCGAGTTTAATGATTTATGCGGGCCCCATATAAGACCGCGCCGTCCTCTAACGGTTGAAATTTGTGCACAAAAAGCGGTTCATGCAAGTGTGGCTTGGATCCGCACGAAAACCCACCATGCCCAACCTCTGGTGAACCTGTGTTGATTGGCGACACGAAGACTTCAAATTCGTCTCGAAGTCTTCCGGAAGAACAGACGACGCACAGATAACTTAAAAAATAAAAAGGCATAACGGGAAAGAGACGTCGATGGGTTCAACTTTATTAAACATGCAATGTAAATTTATCCGAATTTTTATATTATTGTTTTCAATTTTTATTTCTTCTTCCTTTCTTCCATGCGCCGGCCCTAGGCAGATGGCTCCTACCTAGGTGGGCGAGACGACCGCTCCTCACTCACAGACAAGGTAGCCCTTCCCAGTGTCGCTCCAAGATGCCATTATGCAAAGGTAAACTGACATGAATCTTATGATTTCAATCTTTTGATATAGAGTTTTCTAAATAACCACTGAAAACGATGTCCGAAACCCTATTTACACATGCAAATCAATTAAAAGGAAGAGTTTTGAGACTACTTCTTTATGCTATCGTTTGAGATATGATATAGAACCGCGGTCTATGACTAAGATATTAATTTACTCTAAGTCGTTAATTAGTAAAATTTACGTAGAAAGTAAGAAAAAGTATTCTATATTTTCTGTTGCACTTTAAATAACTAGGAAGTAAAGAGCAAGTAAAAGCAAATGAGATTTTTCTGCCATCTATCAAATTAGAGAACAAATTACAAAAAGATTAAAGAGTGAAAGTAGAATTTTTTGACTCTTTTTATGTTACATTATAAATATCGCATACGCCTTTGCGTAACTCGACATGCCTCATAATCATATTTAGGGTCATACAAGGTGTATGAAATAATAAAAAATCACAATCTTGCAATAATCAAGAATTTTCTAATGCTATACATAGTATTTGATTAAATGAGCTAAGCATCCAAAAGTACATTTGTACAGTAGTTCCAGCAAGGGGAAAAAGGAAAGAGGGATTTTGTTATTTCAATCTCGGGATAACTATGTTATCTAGCAAAACAACTCATGAAATATTTCTTTACCCGGCAAAATTTTTTTTCATGCACCTAGGACCACATGACTAGAATCTATCATAGCCCTTAATCATACAAATAGTAACAGGTGGAGTTCGCATGATCAATGGTTACAATTGAATTGGGTCGATGGACCAGGCAAAAGATCATATTATTTATGCAATGAATTAGTTGGAATTTAGAGGTCATAGCTATGAATTAGTTTTTCCTTTGTGTGCAAACATTTCGGTATTTGAGCTTAAATATGGTTAACGACTGCCAGTAGGATGGAATGCGTTCTTTTCCTAGATTTTCTTGTTAATAGCATGGATTGGTCTCATACTTATATGATGTAACAAGTCAATCACAATACCATGTCATACAATTCTAGTCAACTTTGTGTTTGAGTTTTAAAAGTTAATGCCACCTTGTAATGGTAAAGATTTGATTTATAAATAGTAATTACACATACAACAAGAAAATCAGAATTATATATTTGCACAATTTTTGGTTACTTAACAAGTCTCTTGAGGGTGATACCTTCTTAATATTCGACATTAAATATGTAGCGCATGGAGGTGGAATCTAATTTTTTTCCTAAAAGTGGTACAATGTGTAGTAATTAAGATTACTGATGGTGAAGCCCTACTTAGGCGGTGAATAGAATAACGGTCGTATTTTAGTTTTCATTAAAATCATCTTATTATAAAAGGGTGATTCACTCACTATCAACAACCCAAAATATGTCGACACATAGTCCAAAACATGTTATTGGCCTTTCTTTTTTCTTTACAATTCAAAATATCCTGATGATTCAACTTAAACAATCATCACAAACACATGCAATTCGCCTATTCACATGCATCTAGCAAAGCCCCTTCGCAATGTGGCTGGCGAGACTTATTCTGAATGAGAATGTCGTGATGGAATTCATTGCATACAAATTAAATGCATAATCACTCAATCAAAAAGTCGGGATTGTAAAACAAAAAATTTGATGGAAGTTATCACCATTTTTTTTTTGGGATCATAGAGTCCTTTTTTGGTCGAAACTCATAGTCCTTTCAAAGAGTCATTTTTTATTTAGATTCAAAGCATTGCGCCCATCTCTCCTGACCAAAACTAAAGTAACACATGTTGCCACAAAAATTTAAATATACAAAAGTACCTTTGATTATGGGAGGAGATCTTTACAATTTTATGCTGGCTTCGGACCCAGCTAACCCGGCCCTTGACCCAAGCGAAAATATAATAATAATAATCACATTCTTTGCACGTAAATGAGCCTAGTCGATCTCCAACATTGATTTATGCAAGCCCGATATAAGATTAATGTTCCGTTATTCGGAAAAAATGAGTAATTTTAAAAAATATTTAATTAAACCTGATCATAGTATCCCTCAAATAGTATTTATGAAAAACCTTTTTTTACTGAAAAAATATTATTTTAATTCATTTTTTGTAAGTAATATGATGGATTGCTTTTTAAAAGTATTCTTCAAACCATTCATTTTCCTCTCTTTACTAAGAATCAGGCGCCATCGACAAAAGCAGAGCTGGATTTCCAACTATTTTATTGCCATTCCTGTCTCCAAGCATCAGATGCCACTGACAAAACATCCTTCCCAATGTCGTCCGAGCTTTCATTCATCTTATATCTCTATGATTCGAGCTTCATAACTGTCGAATCCGAACCACTGATTTTCGCTTTTATTAAAGCGTGATTCACGTCGTCATGTCGCCATGATTCCCGAACCGACCTTAAAATGATTAAAATCGTGGACGGGAACCTTTATCTTTTCAATCCTCCACCCACGAAGTAAATCAGTTTCAACAAATTTATCACATGTGCAAACTCGATATCACGTGTAGAATTAAAAGATAAAGGTAGCTCGATTGATAAACATTAGTGATTCAATTTGCTCGGAGTTGACGCACTAATACTAACCCCATAACTATACCCCACAACTCTTGTGGATAACTAAAGTAGAAAGTACAAGCCGTTTCTATGGATATTAAATATCATCCAATTTCGTATGAAGTTCCACGAAAAAGGGGTCTTGTTATGGTGTGCCCCTCTCGAAGGTGGACAATATAGCATGTGTTTTTACTAAGGCAGGTTCTCTGAAAATTCCAACAAGGTATTGATTGAGGTAAGAACACAAAATTTGCATGATGGACCTTGAAATACTCTGTGATATTAATTTATAAATTCGAGCTTTCTATTCTGAGTAGATCCATTGAGTAGATTCAAACCGTTGCTTATCAGGAAGCACTTCATTTCCTTGGAGCGCTATCTGGTCTGTTGCTCACTTTGGAGTCCCACTATCAAAGAATAATAAGTGTACTTAAATATCACGAGCCGTGCTTGTGGGAGGTGGCCTTGCTGATTACCGAATGCAAGAGCTTAATGTGCCATTTTAAGCAATTTCAAATAGCTCATTCCGAAAGAGAAGCAAATCAAGTGGCAGACCAAATCGCCAATGCTCATAGAAGAAAAAATCTCCCTTGTAATTGGGTTACTAATCTTCCTTCAGTTCTTTGGGACCTTTTTTTTTTTTTTTTGAGGCCCAAGTACCTTGTAATTTATCATTTGCTTGAACTAACGAAAGTAGACTTTTTCTGAACAGCCCTCGCGCCACCACCCCCAAGTCCCCCGTATCTCCCCCCACCCCCCCCCACCCCCCCCCAAAAAAAAAAAAAAAAAAAAAAAAAAAAAAAAAGAAGAGAAAAAGAAAAAATAAGGAGTCACATGGACTATGAAGATCTAAATAAATACATCTAATAACATTACACAGTGGTTGGCTCCTCACGATTTCTAATGAAATCTCAATCAAGGAATTACACAATTTCTAGTAACAAGAATTTAATCAGCTCAATCACCAGAGCATAACTACAATGAGAAAATTTTCTTCTGTCGAGAGCCCCAACGGCATGTTTCAGGAAAGCTCTACGTTACTCACTTTCCAAAAGCTCCGTTTATGCTAGTCCTGTCATCATTGCACTTCTTCGCTCTTTCTTATTTGTGTGCGGCATTTAATTGAAAGGATGAGAAGCTAACATGGCCCTGGGTTTCATCATTGCTTGGGGAATCCTTCAATTAATATGCAAATAGACATAGGCAAACAAAGCTCACGTCCCTTTATCTCCTTCGGTGATAGAGCTTGCACGTTGGCTAGAGAGTTACTTGCTTTAACTATGATCCTATTTGTCAATTTGATTCAATTTTGAGACATAGTTTAACATGTTGAGTATTATAAATTGTCTGTTTTGACGTTACAAACTTTTGTGGCGCTTGAAGTCGATAAGTTCAAAATGCCAAAAGATTTTGCATGGTAATTTTACATGTTTAATTCACTAATTCCACCAAAGAATTATCAAGATGGGCCAATTTGATGAATGATGTGGAATTGCTTGAAAGTGCTAAATGAGATGTGTTAGCATGACAAATGCAAACCCTATCCTATACACCCTACATACATTATGAGATGAGTAGAATTTTTTTTTTATCTCCTCAAGATACATGGATCAAAATGATGAAAGACATTTTATTTTTAAAAGCCAGTTGGTAATCATTTCCCAAACTTGAGCAAGGTGGATGAGTTATCACCATAGAATGGCATGACTCAAAGCGTCGCCTAAAGATAAAGACCCCAAGAGTCCAAAATGAGTTGAATCGTTCTCTATCATACACATCATCATCACCATCATCTTCGGGATTAGAATTTCTCTTAACCTTAAGCCACTTAGTTTATGGGGAGATGATTAACGTTATTTCAATCTATCAATGGGATAACTATGTTTTTCTAAGGAAAACTACTTGCGAAATGTGATTCTTTACTTTTGATTTAAAAAAAAAAAAAACATTGCTTCGGTACCAGCAAATTTTTTTTTTCGCACATAAGACCACCAAACCAGATTCGTCGTAGCCGTCGATTTTGTAGATCCTAAGGGAGTTCCCACATGATCCATGGCTGCACTCGCATTGGATCGATGGACCGAGTCTAGTCAATCTCGCACGTTGATTTATGTGGGCCCCATATAAAGACAGACCTCATCTAACGGTCGAAATTTGCGCACTCGGCTCATGCAAGTGTGGCTTGGATCCGGTGAACTTGGTGATTGATGGCGACATGAAGACTTCAAAGTCGTCTCGAAGTCTTCCGAAGGAAAAGGAGACATACTAGATAAGGGAAAAAACGAGAAAAGGCAAAAGAGACGTCGTTTTCGATCAGAGAATCATTCTCTATCATACACGTAATTATTTAAGCAAAGGTAAACTACGGAAAATCCTTTTGATATCAATCTTTTCATAAGAATTTTTCTAATAATACTGAAAATAATGTCAGGCTCTACTTACACTTGCAAATCAATTAAAAGTAGAGTTTGAGGCTACTTCTTTACATTGTTGTTTCAGATATGACATAGAACCGCAATCTATGATTAAGATTTTAATTTAGTCTAAGCCACTAATTTGTAAAATTTAGGTAGAGAGTACGAAAAAGTACTACTAATTTTCTACTGCCTTTAAGGTAGTTTAATTCTCCTTGCTAGCTTGTGTTGTTCATCACGGTTTATTACTACCAAACTTACAAAACAATTTAAGTTCTTCATCGATATACATCCTTTTCTGTTCGATTACTTAATAAGTGCCATAAGGATGATCCCTTTGCAATATGTAAAAGTTTATATAATTGTATCGCATGCCAGTGCAATTTAAATCTCTAATATTAGCAGATACTATGAGTATTAATTAAGATACCTATAGGACAAAGCTCATCTTAGGCAACGAATAGAACAACATCTTTATTTGAATTATCAAATCATCTTACATTAAAGGATGATTGACTTGCCATCAAAACCCCAAAAATCTTGAACATGTTCAAATAAGATTTTTTTTTTGTGTACCACAAAGAATTCGTACTATGTGATTTAAATAAATATTACGGATGCATGCAACTCGTGTATTCACATGCATTCAATAAAGCTCCATCTCTAGAGAAACTGAAGAGATTATTCTAAATATGAAAGTATATGAGACGGAATATCTCGTGTTCAAATTAACAATCTAATCATTCCACGGTTATTCGAGCTTTTAAATGGAAACGATTTGGCTAAGAGGAAAGTTCATCAACAAATTATTATGATCATTAGTCCTCTTTCATGCCGTCATTCTTTATATTATCCTTTGCGCATCTCTATCGAGACAAGCTAAAGTCACGGGTTTCACCACCTTTTCATCAACGTTTCCCCTTTCCATTAGGCCTCACCCTGCACCCAAATATCAACAACATGCTCTGCACACAGACGATTCCATTCGATCTCCAACGTTGATTTATGTGGGCTCCATGTAAACTGAACCCATCTAACTGCTGAAAGTAATTGGGATTTTTGTGGATTCGGTTCATGCAAGTCTGGCCTCGATCCGCACCAAATCCTCCGGGCCCTCATGCTGCAAGATTCTCGTACGGGGATGGCTTGGCGGCGATGCACGAAGCCTTTACAAGTTGTCCTCGATCTGGAGAATTTCGAAGCGCACAGCAAAATGCGAGAGAAACAGTAATGAAAAAGAGAGATTGTGGGATCTATGATTAATTTCTACGTAGAATCATCTCTTTAAACTCCGGGAACCATTATTTTCTAAAGAAAGTTATTTTACAAATTTCGGATAATAGAAATAATGATGGGCTAGCGTTTGAAAAAAGAGGTACCCCTTTTTTGTCATGTACATTAATAAATATCACGTACACCTTCGCGTAGAATTAGCATGGGCTTGTAATCATATTTACGGTCATACAAGGTGCATAAAATAATGAAAAATCATAATCTTGCAATAATATCAAGAATTTTCTATTGATATGCAGTAGTATTTGAATGCAGGAGCTAAGCATCCAAAAGTACATTTCTAATAGTAGTTCCAAACAAAGGGGAAAAAAATGAAAAAGGGATTGATTATTTCAATCTCGGGATAGCTACTTATGAAATGTATTTCTTTATCGGCAAATTTTTTTTTTTATATGCACCTAGGACCACATGACTAGATATATTGTAGCCATTGATCATATCGATAGCATAAGTGAGTTCCGCATAATTAGCGTTGTGCATCTGGTTGATGGACTAGACAAAGATTCTTTGTTTATCTCAATGTTTTAATTTAGAGGTTATAGGCAATGAACATAGGAGTCAGTCCTTTGTATGCAATATTTCGGTATTTGAGCGATTAGATATGGTTACAACTGCCTGTAAGATGGAATATTGTCCCTTTTCCTAGGATTTTCTTGTTATCATGGATTGGTCTCATATTGATATGATGTAATAAGTCAGTCATAATATCCATATCATACGAATTTCAGTCAACTCTGTGTTTGAGTTTGAAAAGATAATGCCACCTTGTAATGGAAAAGGATTTGATTTATAAATAGTAATTACACATACAACAAGAAATATTAGAATTGTATATATGTGCAATTTTTGGTTACTTAACAAGTCTCATGAGAGTGATACCTTCTTAATAGCTGACAATTAAATAAATGTAGCGCATGAAGTTGGAATCGAACTTTTTCTAAAAGTGGTACAATGTGTAGTAATTATGATTACCGAAAGGAGAAGCCCTACTTAGGGGGTGAATAGAGTAACGGACATATTTTAATTTGATTAAAATCATCTTATTTAAAAGGTAATTCACTTGCTATCACAACCCGAAAATCTTGACACATAGTCCAAAACATGTTATTGGCCTTTTTTTTTCCTTCACAATTTAAAATATCCAAACGGTTCGACTTAAACAACTGTCACAAACACATGCAATTCACTTGTTCACATGCATCTAGTAAATCTCCTTCGCAATGTGGATAGCAAGACTTATTCTGAATGAGGGATGTCGGGACAAAATTCATTGCATGCAAATTAAATGCTTAATCACTCGATCAAAAATTCGAGATTGTAAAACAAAAAATTGAATGGAAGTTATCACTTTTTTTTTTGTGGGATCATAGTCTTTTTTTTTTTTGGTCGAAAATCATAGAGTCCTTTCGAAGAGTCATTTTTTATATTAGATTCAAAGTTGATTGTGCCCATCTCTCTTGACCAAAACTAAAGTAACACATGTTGCACGCAAAAATTTAAATATACAAAAAGTACCTTTGATTATGGGAGAAGATCTTTACATTTTTACGCTGGCTTCGGACCCCGCCAACCCGGCCCTGGATCCAAGTAAAAAAAAAAAATAATAATAATAACATTCTTCACATGTAAATGAGCCTAGTTGATCTCCAATGTTAACTGGTACGAGCCATATATAAGATTAATATTCCATTTGTTTCACAAAAGATAAGTGATATGAAAAATATTTACTTAAAACTGATCACAAGTATCGCTCAAAATAAGTAGTTTATGAAAAATCTTTTCGTTATAAAAAATATATTTATTTATTTAATTCGTTTTTTGTGATTGGTATGATTGATTATTTTTTAAAATATTCTTCAAGTCACTCATTTTCCTCAAAACAAACCACCAAGCCCAACACCTGGTGACCAACAGGGGAGGAACCTGCGACGGTGACACGAGACTCTTTGTGTGTGCAAGAAGACTTGTCTTTCGAAGAACATGACGACATGCCAGAGCAAAAAAGGAAAAAAAAAAGAACCATTGATTTTTTGTTCTCATCGTTTACCAGCCATACCCGATTTCAACCAAATAACATTACAAAATCACAGTAGAATTTCTATCACTATCGCTCTAGAAAGAGGAACTTTCTTGGCTCCTTTAGCTTGAATAAAAAGAAAAGAAAATATTTCAGTGCCATTCCTTGTCCAAGCATCAGATGCAATTGACAAAAACAGAACTGGATTCCAAATTGTGGCTAAGGCATCAATTATTGCTCTCTTTACTAAAGAATCGTTGCTATGATCGTCCGAGCTTTCATGGCCAGCTCTATGATTCGAGCTTCAATAACTGGTCAAATCCGAACGTTGAGGTTTGCTTTTATTAGGAGCGTGATTCATATTGTCATGTGGCCCTGAATTCCCGAACCGAGTTTAAAATGATTAAACTCGTGGACAAGAACATTTTTCTTTTCAATCCTCCACCCATGAAGTAAATCAGTTTCAATAAATGTATCATATTTCCAAACTCGACATCGTATTTAGATCTTTGTGCACATACTACAATCTTGAATTAAAAGACAAAGGTAGCTCAATTGCTTAACATTAATGATTCAATTTGCTCAGAGTTGACGCACCAATCCTAACCCAATAACTATGCTCCACAATAGGTGGACAATATAGCATGTCTTTTTACTAAGGCAGCTTTTCTGAAAATTCCACCAGTGTTTTGACTGATTAATATAAAGCTTGGATCTTTTTAGCAATTCCATCAAGTAGAACGCCTGGAGTGCCTCGAAGGACACCTGCGATCGACCCAACGAAGCTTGCTGCAACAAAAGAACCATCTACGTTAATCTTTAGGGCTCTATTCTTCGGCAGGATCCAGGCTAGTGGTGGGTGAGTTCTATCTCTCTCCAAATCTGCTTTCTTTGTTCCATCTTCTGTAACTTCTAAGAAAGGCCGCCGCTGAATCAATTAAGGTTTGGAAAAACGGCATCGAATTGCTTGCAAATTTCCAATAAGAATTCAGTGAGCCATGCAACACTTTGGAATGACGTTGGACACACTCCATTGCACCACATGTATTGCTATGTCTTTGCCAATATAACCTGGCAAAATATCATGCTTCTCTCCCGATAACTAGCTTCTTTCTTGCATAGCAGTTACGCCAAACCTCCTCGAAAGCCAATAACACTAATCACAACCATGACTGACGTTGTCTCGAGCATCCTCGGACCTCTCGTGGAGAAACTAGCTTCATCGGCTGTTGAAGAAATTCAACTGGTTTGTGGCGTTAGGGATGACCGAGAGAAACTCGAGAGCACGCTAAAGATGATCCAGGAGGTACTTGCCGATGCCGAGCAAAAGCAAATAAAAGAAACAGCTGTGAGACGTTGGCTGTCGGAGCTTAAAAACTTCTGCTATGATGTCGATGACGTGCTAGACGAATTCGAAACCAGGGCTTTATGGAGGCGGGCGAGGTTGACTGAGCACTTGACCCTCAGAAGGAAGGTACGCTACTTGTCCTCATGGCTATCCAACTTCATTTTCCAGTTTAAGATGGCACACAAAATGAAAGAGCTAGGAAAGAGACTTGATGTGATTAATGAAGAGAAAACTAAGTTCAACTTGTCGAGTAATGTTCAAGAAAAGACCATAGTTCCGCGGAGGGAAACTCATTCTTTTGTACTCGCTTCGACTGTGATTGGAAGAAACAAAGAAAAAGAAAGGATAATAGAGTTGTTGCTGAGATCAGATGACGGTGGAGCTGGAATGATAGAAGTCGTTCCGATTCTTGGAATGGGGGTATCGGAAAGACGACTCTCGCTACATTGGTATACAATGATGACAGGGTAAACAAACATTTTGATCACAAAGTTTGGTTATCCATGCCAGTAGAATTTGAAGTTAAGAAGATAATAAGAGACATCATCGAGTCTCTTGGTCACAAAGAGAAATATGATAAACTTGAAATGCTGCAAGAGCGCCTAAGAAACCTCGTGGAGCACAAAAGGTGTTTGTTCGTGATGGACGATGTGTGGGAAGTGAAGAGGGACGACTGGGTGGAACTGAGAAATTTGTTAGGAGGCGTTTCCGTAGGGAGTAAAGTCATAGTGACTTCGCGGAATAAATTGATCGCCAAAATCATGAGCGCTGTCTCTCCAGTTGATTTGGCCAACCTTTCGCCGGAGGAATCTTTGACATTGTTCGTGAAGTGCGCATTTGATCAAGTGCAAGAGCAGAATCACCCTGACCTTATGGTGATTGCCAAGGAAATTGTGAGCAAGTGCGGGGGAAATCCTCTCGCGGTGAAGACTTTGGGAAGCTTGTTGTATTCAAAGAAAAAGAACCGGAGCGATTGGGAAACACGTAAGAAATAGTGAGATGTGGCAATTACCAAACGACACGTTAACTTCACTGAGAATAAGTTACGATCTAATGCCGTCTCACCTCAAACAATGTTTCGCTTATTTCTCGATATTCCCGAAGAACCACCGGTTCTACAACCTTGATTGATCCAACTGTGGATCTCCAACGGGTTTATCAAATCCAGCGGAAATAATCAGGAGCTGGAAGAGATTGGACGGCAGTACTTGGAGAGCTGTGGTCGAGATCCTTCTTCGATGATGTCCACGAAGAGTATCCGTCGATGACTTCCGAATGCACGACCTCATTCACGAGCTTGCCATTTCGGTGGCACAAACCGAATCGTGCAACATGAAAGGTGGGCGCAGGATATCTCCCCGACCACCCGGCATATATCATTTCGCAACCCATTTGTCTATCAAAAGATGAAGTAAGCTGCTACTTGAGGGCAAACTCAGGCGGCGTTCGTACCATCATGTTGGAGAAGGATTCCTCTGGGGAGTTCTTTTTGGAGATGTGCATTTCGCGATTCAAGCACTTGCGAGTGCTTATGGCTACATCAGTCTTGCTTTGGCCAATTGCCTAGTTCCATTGGCGGTCTAAAACATTTGAGGTTTCTCAGTTTATGGTTCAACAGAACTCTTAAGAAGCTCCCCAAATCGGTTTGCGAGCATCATCGCAATCTGCAGTACTTAGGACTTGGCCATTGCAGGGAACTCGAGGAATTGCCCACAGACATTAAGAATATGACCAGCCTCCGCGTTTTGCATATTACCACGAAACAGCAGCGTCTCCCGGAGGGTGGAATAGGGTGCTTGACCTCTCTGCGGTGGCTACTCATTGAAGATTGCCAGAATTTGGAGGCCTTGTTCGATGATATCCAGTCGCTCACGTCGCTCCGTAAGTTGTTCATTTGGAGTTGTCCGAAGTTGGCCTCCTTACCACAAGGCGTCAAGCATCTGGAGGCATTGGAGGATCTCTGGATTAACAACTGCAAGAGCTTGAGGCTGCCAGAAGGCGAAAGTAACGAGCCACGCTCCATGTCGAGGCTTCAAACATCAGATTCGAGGGATTGCCGGAACTAGTTTCTTTCCCCGGGTGGCTCGAAGGTTCTGCAAGTACGCTGCAGAGGATAAGAATTGCGCGTTGTCCCAAATTGAGCGGATTGCCCGAGTGGCTGCAAAACTGTTCTTCTATGAGAGCACTGAGATCGAAGACTGTCCTGATTGTCCTCTTTACCAGATGGCGTTCGCCGCATTGCCACGTTGACAGAGCTGCGGATAATTCAGTGCGAGGGAATTGAGCAGGGCCAGCGACGTTGACGGAGAAGATAATTGCGAATAAAACATGTAGATATTGTATTGTAAGATATTTTCTTAAAAGAAGAGTGTGAAATATGTGGCTAACACTGCGATTGGCCACGCTAGAAGTATCCGTGTGCTTTTGTGTAGGTGCGCTCTCGACCGATATTGTACAGAGGACGTTTAATAAAAAGGCGAGTGCTTTCTTTAAGTGGGTCTTTGTGTGTCGCTTTTCATCAATTGGCATCAACGATGTGCGCGCTCCAACGACCGCGGCTAGATGCGGTGGAGATTGGAGCAAGATCGAGATTCAAACTTTGGGGGAAGGAAGAGAATAGATTGATCTCCCCCCCCCATAAACACTCTTTTTTTTTTGACACTTTTATGATTAAAATTGGTCGTGCGCATACAATTCAAAGATTTGATCAACAAATTTCTCGTAAGCCGAATTCTATCGTAGCTTTAGCATGCTTGCTGTCTGCATAAGCAAAAGTGGTCTCGGCTTTGCATTTCAAAACTCCTTTTAGTATATATTATTGCTGGGGTTTAATTTATCCACCTTCAACCGCAAGTTAATGAAAGCGGGAAAAAAAAATAAGAGAATGGGGTATCATTAGAATTTTGGAATCTAAAATTTGAGGTGAAAGAGATTTCAAGTACAGGGCTAGCCTCCATTGACTGGAGCCTTGATTTATTTTTGTTTCTTTTTTGGTCGAATACAAATTCTTAGACGAAGGAATGTTGGGTGGAACAACCAATATCTACAGACGCTTCAGAACATAAGATAACTAACAAGTCCTTCCACATAGCATGAGGGGGGATACAGGATCCAGATTTCTAAAGGTAGTTAACGTTTGTATTTCTTTGGGTCCATGGCTGACCCAAAGTCTGCACTTTGTTTGTCTCCTCTAATGCAATGGGGCCAGCCTTAATATTTGCAAAGCCGTATACCGAGTATGCTCGGCCCTTCACTAATGAGCACATTGCATTTCCCATGTTCGCTGATCCTGAAGACGAGAAGCGCCACTCTGCTTCGTCTGGTGGTGAAGAACTGGGTTTCTACTGCTGCCCTTGTGCCTCCACTTCGCCCAGGCCGAATTCGCTCAAGTGGTCTTCGCAAATACCCCGGTGCCACTAAACTATCTGCCTATGACAATCTCTGCAAACACAAGTGATAGCGCGGCCCTGTAGAAGATCTGGGACGAACATAACCATCGATGTTCATTGGCTTTAGCGTGCCTTTGGTCAGGCGGTTTCGGCACATCTTAGTGTAAGCTGCCACCCCAAGCGTGCGGCCTGTTTTCTTGTTTGTCCCAAATTTCGCACGGCAGCTGCGCGGGGCTTGTCTCAGTGCATGCGTTTATTTAGGAGAATAGGCTTTGATTTGGTTTTCTCTTGGGGGTGCTGGGCAGTACACGTTAAGTGGTTCTGCGTCGAGTGGTGCCAATAAGCCATCAGAGTCTTGGCGATTCAGCGAATGAGGTTTCGTAGTGGCCGCATTGACATGTATGTGATAACCTTTCATGTTTTTTTTATTGAGTATAACATGCAAATTGTAAAATCTTTTGGAAAGGTGTGAGATTCATCCGCGATGACGCCCAATTGTTCCAGGCGCGTGTTGAGGGATTAAGGATAGGGCATTTTTGGGGAGCTAATTGACTACGACTTATACACGTCGCGCATGCGGGCGGAATAGAACCGTTGCAGACACTACCGAATAGCTGGCTACAAGTCAATCACACTTAATTGAGACTAATTGACTCTATCGCTCGCTTTTTTAATTGGAGCGACAATGACCCACAGACTATTTGCTAATGACATTTGCACTGTATAATGAAGAGATAATATTGATTATAGGACTAGTTCCTGAGGAGGATTTAATCCATTTCACTTCGCATGTCAAAATGAGATTAAGGTACAATCTTGACTCACAGGAATAGGGATTAAGTAGCCATGTGTGTGATATAGAGAGAACCAAAGAGAGGTTGAAGGGTTCCACTTCGCATATTTTCGGTTGAAAAAACATAGCTGGTATTAATTTTCTCATATGTCATCCTTAAATTTCCCGTGCCGAGAAAGATTATATAAAAAATGGGCATGATTCCGATTTTCATTATCTCAATTAGGAGCAATTTTTGGATTGTTTTTCACTGTCTGAAATAAATCATTTTATGTTGTGCTCAAGAGCGGCGAGGGTCAA
>JAGVVM010006588.1:0-20689 GCA_019149425.1 Psidium friedrichsthalianum
GGTGACGATTTTTTTTTTGCAAATAAATTATTTATTTTCACTAAAAATGGTAGGTTTATATCGCTTAAAAATATAGTATGAAAGTGTTGGTGTCATGCTCATGAAGTGTTTAACAAATGTTATATAATGAGATCTTTCATTGGACTTAGATATACGGACATAGTTTCCGGAATAAGTATTTCTCATTAATTTATTTATTCACAACAACGGATCCCAATGTTTTGATTATATCGAACCATATATCCATATTCTCTTTACAGCCAAAAATAATATTTTGTCACTTGCCATGATCACAGTGTCTATAAGAAATATCTCTTCGTTTTTTGTATTGACACAATGCGTGCCTAGTTAGTCGTCTAACGGCGCTTATGCTTCTTTTCTTTCCTAGCGCCTCCTGTTATAACACATTATATAGCGTGTGGCAAAACTACTGTTTAAGCATTGAATTGTGTGTTACCAAGTACATTTTTGTAGTAAGTTACATGACCCTAATTTTTGCTGCAAATACATATAGATGATAAAAACTCTATCTTAGGGTACGAGTTGGCATGCGACCCTTCTCGTTCAAGAGCGGGAGCGCCGTTTTGATGTTTTTTTCAAGCTCCAATTTCTCCGCGATTTGGACTTCGTGTTTCGTTTACCTCAATAAAATCAAAATTTGAGCTTTTAGGTCGACTTTTTGGTCAAACCCAAAGTCACCCTTGGTCAGACATTTGGAAAAATCTCAAAACGATAAAAAAAATTATCAATTCCATTTTGCAAGCGTTAATGGGACTTTTAATTCTTAGTTTTTTACCAAAAATATATCGAGAGTTCCTTTTTCGGTCAACTTTGATGACTTGAGACCATCAGTCAAGAATTATCAAATTGTGTAAGATCCTGCCGACTCCACCTGATTGTTTTTGCATTGTAGTGATCAGTTAACTCAATCGCAGAAAGATTGCTTCTCGCATGTGATCTTATGGAGTCGTATTACCTTCAGATTGAAGTCATTTCAGAGTTTGAAACTTGAGATGTCGGGTCCATTATTCGAGTGACAGTTGAGGGCCGCCTCCACCCCTAATTGAATAGATGGCGAATTACACACAATTTCAAATCCATTACCCAGAATAATGATTGTAATCTTGATATCAGTTTTGCCAACTCACGTGTAATGTGTAGGCTACACGTCAACTCGTATAAGCCATTTGACTCGCTTGAGTTTGATACCACTTCGAGCCGGAAGCCCAAAACATCCGCCTATTGGGAGGCTGCTCAATGTGAATAACCCCAGTCATATTTACAAGCTGAATAGGTTAAATTGCCTCGTCCCACCCGGTGAACCCGTTCAGCGGACTATTGGGAGCCAAACCGACTTGATGACCCAATAGGCCAAACCGGCATTTGGATGACTTCGACCCTTGAGCAAAGCAGTAACCCAATACAAGAATTAGAGCGATTCTATAGACAATCAAAGGACCCCGGATCAAACCCGAGCCAACACCGGGTGGACTTCGTTGGCTCAGCCCATTAGGTGAAACCCAATTGGGGCATTTCTTCAGCGAAGTTGTTCCCACCAAGGCAGATTCTCCATCCACACTGCACTGGCAGAGGTGTCAGTCGTCATTTTTAGATGGGCAAAAGTAACCCTCATCTAGTTCCTTCCTTTCACTCTAGAACCGAGCAAGTGACCAGCGAACTAAATAAAAAGATATTATACTCTTTAGATCTCTTATATACAGTGTATTGCGAAAAAAAAATTACAGCGGTAGTCAATCTTTAACTTAACTTCCTATCCCATTAGATCTGTAGGTTCTTACTAAATCGGCTCAGTTTTTAATCAAAACTATGTGATTTGTACTCATACAGCTCCTCATGGGCCATCAATAAATCTAGGGGCCGCACAAATGCCCATTTAATGTTGGATTGTAGTTGCTTCAAGAGCAAAAAGCCCAAGCAAAGAAAGAGGTTTAAAAAAAAAAAAATCTGTTGATATAATGCTTCAAATGCTAGTCGTGGGTATTGACCCTCAAGAGTTAGTCAAGTCACTTAATCCTCCAAAATTCCCCTGGTGGAGGTGAGGAATATATTTCTTCTCTCGTCATCTAATCTGCAACATCAATCTCATTAAAATAACTTTTTGACAATCTCAATTTAGCATTCCGCACCTTAATAAATCGCTCAGTTTCGATATTAAGGAAACATCATGCGAGAAAACTGAAATAAACCTGATCCTCCGCGCTTCATTTTTTTCGTTCAATGGACACTGGTCTATCGGTCGAGGACTTTCCTTGAGGCGCGGATTTTGGTTCGCAATTGATGGAGCTCTGCGACCTCATTGCGCAGAATTCCACTCAATTCGCCATCTAGCGTGGATTGCATTGATAGCCCATATTAAATTCGGGATTGCATTAATTAATGTGTTTAGTTCTTGCCAAGACAAGTTAAAAGTTAGTTATAATAGGGATATAACCTGGATAAAAATATCACATAGAGGAGGCGGAATAAAGGTGAATACAATTCCTAATATCCATCATTTAAAAGTTACTTTTCTGAAATAACAAGCTTTTTAAACCAATTAAAGTAATATAAATTATAATTCCATAATAATTTCAAAATGACAACAACAATTTTATTTTTATCTGTTTCTATTTTTTTATTTATATATTCAAACTTCTTTCAATCTTACAATACATTCGATATACTAAAACTATATATTATTATTTGTATTTATTACCTATCTTAGGTATATTAATATGGTTCATTATTTAGTAAAATTATATTAGAGAATGATGGAAGGGAAAAAGAAATTAAAAAAAGAAAGCGAAAACATTATTAAAAAAAAAGCAAATAAAAGTCGAGTAGGCAAGACTGTTGCAAGAGATTCTTATGATCTCCATTTATGCAATCTTTAAGTTCATTTATACTGATATCTCGTTCATACATAACAATTGACATGATAGGATTTGAAAATATCATATTTCATTACTCCGATTCACCAAACATGAATATGATACAGCAAGATTGATAGATTTCATATCATATCATATGGAGTATTATCCACCTAGAAATACAAACCACTAAACGCAACCCAAGGGTGGAGTTGAGATCATTGAATTCCAGCCCCCGCTGGATCCCATTACCAATTTACCATCCCTTAAATTTTTCGAAATTTCTCTCCTCTGATTCTCACATAAAGGGTTATGTTTCACCCAATTTTCCATACCCCTTCCATATTCCCTCTCCTCTCCTCCCACCATAATTTGCCAACTACCATTTTTCGCAAAAGACTGACGACTAAGTATCTGTATGATAACCATTCTGATTTTATTAAAATGACATTTCCTAATTTTCTTCCATAGATGATTTTTTACAGAATCAAAATGCGTTTGCTAACAGTGTAGAATTTCTGTTCCTAGAACGGAAACGTGTTTGGTAATAATACATAATTTTTATTCTTGGGAATAATTTTCTCTTCCCAATTTTTGTCATTTAAGTCAAATAATCACATAGTTACTTTATGAAATTTCCTCATACATTTCGAATTAATCAATGATTAATTTATATTGATTCTTATATAATATATTACATATTGAAATGTAAAAATAAATATCAAGAATCATCATGAGCTATTTTCGTCATTTATTAAGGGTTTCATCTAACTCCTTTGAGCGAGCAGACAACCAACACAAGAGAAACCCTCATTTCTGCAAAGAAATGCATTACACTACCCTGCATTGATGTGCATTTTTTGTTCTAGGAATCAAATTTGAATCTTAATTCACCAAAAACTAAAGACCGATAGCTTGTTAAGTGTTTACACTGATTATTTTTGTCTTTTTCCAAAATTTTCTAAACTAAACTAAGTCTAAAATACAAACCTAGGCAAATCACAACCAATAAAGTCAAATGCACAATTAAGGATCACGGAATTGATAAATTGCATCATAAAATCCAAATGAAGTCCTAAGGACTTAAAGAATGTGGTTCGAATTTATTCCAAAGGTGTTTATGATTTCCTAAAAAGAAGAAAAATCTATCAAATCTAAGGAATTTAAGTCCAAAATTATGAAAATAAGGTCAAACTAGCCTAATCTAAGCTTTTTTTTTATTTTTAAGGATTTTCTTATTTTCTGATTTTTAAGAATTTTTCCAATTTTTTTTATTTTTGATTTTTGATTTTATTTTTATTATCTTATATATTTTTCTTTGAAAATGAGATCTTGTTCTCTTTTAGGTCAATGGAAAAGTGACAAAAGAACTGAAAGAGAAAAGTGAGATATGTGGTATTTCCTTATATTTTATGATTTTCAAAAGTGATTCTTTTTCTAAAATCAACTTTTTTTTTTGTTCTTGTTTTTGCTCCAAAATTGTTTCTTGAAATAAAATCAAAATCATTTATGTTACTAAATAGGATTATAATCTTTTTTTATTCCGAAGAACAGAATCAGAGAATCATAATGGTACCATACAAATCCGAAGCCATCATCACTTGATATCTAAAGGTAGAAAAATCCGTATTCACTTAGTAATTTATGAATCTACTAAGTTAGAATATAAAGATACTTCTCACGTCTTGTATTACTCTATAAAAAATATCCATCACAATCTAATTGGTCGGTTTACGTGATTTTTTCTCGACCTACCAATCTATTTCCAAAGCTTAGAGATGCTAAATTTGTCCAGTGATTTTCACGTTTTCTGCTAATTGCAAGCGAATATACATCCTAAGAGTCCTACGATACGTTTGTTCATTTTTCGCGTTTCGATCCAACACATCCATTCACGCGAATTTTTATCCCTTGACAAAATGACAACCGTTTACAATTATTCGAATTCAGTGCCGTTGCACTACTGTCGCACGCGATGACGTAGACACCAAATACTAACTAGAAGGGAAAAACATACGCAAATGATCGAATCAACGATTCCTTGGCCATTCAAAATTGATTTTAGTACAATCAATATAAGGTATTAGCTATCTAAAAATATTGTGGATCGAGCAAACAGTTCTCCACGTGAACATTCACTTAGTAAGAGAACATGTGTAAAACTCAGTTAAAATTTACATACATGCGTTGCAATGTGTAGCATCATTTGGTCCGCCTGCCACTTTAAGGTTTTAACTGTGGTCAACGTCAAACTTGGGAAAAACGAAAAAGCTTGCGAAAAGACGAAACAGGACAATAATTCATTAAGTTCAAACTCTTTCTTCCCTCTCATTTTTTTTCCCCGATCCCCAAATTTGATTACAATTTGTATTTAAAAATTTATTATTTCATAATTTTATATTTTATATTTCATAGTTCATTATTTAAAAATTTATTTTTTATTTCATAAATTTTTATTTAAAAACTGATTGTGAACCAGACGGAACCGTTGGTTCCGGCGGTTCCGTCCTATTCAAACCGGAACCACAACCGGGCCTTGAACCGGTCCGGAACCGCCGGTTCATGAACCGAAACCGGGACAGCCTTAAAGGTTCCGGCTTCGGTTCATGATAGGTCACGAACTGGAACCGGTAGTTCCGAACCGTGGCCATCTCTACATATAGGGTAATTTGACTCTAAATTTACATATTTTGCATTTGCATACCATCATTAGATATCTTCTCATATCATGCATACATTCATTGCATTCTATTTAAAAAGTAAAAACACAAAAAAAAGAACACCTCATTTGAGCATGAAAGTAAACCAAGCCTAGTTGCCAACTTAGGCTATTCCATGAAATTTAAGATACCGAAAGGGGATTAGTTTTAATTAACTAATGTAATCAAGTGTTCGAATCCTTTAATCTCTGGTTTGTAGAAGTAAGGTATTCCATTTAGGTTTCTAATCAACTATTAGTGGTGACTACAAGCCATATGAACATTAAGTTTAAAACTCAAGTTGTGATTTGATAGGGCTTGGGAGAGTTTGTATTAGGTTAGCCGTTCGATGAACCTAATAATCCATTAACATAAGTAAAACCTCTTTTTTTAGGTTGCAACATCGATTGAGCGAGTTCACGCCACGATAGAGTCCTACACACACCCTGGATCAAAATCGTGCCTTCATCTCTGCAGGAATCGGCAAAAATGGGACTGAACTGGTCTCATTTTGTCCTGTCAGCTCAATCAAACTAGACCGGCCGTACCGGTTTGCTTCTACAAAACTGGGCTTAGCAGAAGAAGAAACAAGAGCAGAAGTAAAAGAGCATGTCATCGCTACCCCCCTTTCACACAACAGCAAGCCTAGGAGCCGAAAATGCCAAGAAAAGTCCAGTCAAACCTAGGCAAGGGACACCCCTTCCTCCCTAGATGCTACACCAAGATCCCATCCATTCCTTATGATGACACCCACTATGCCTACTTTGCGTATCCTTATTTGCTCTTAGTTGATATTTCCTTATTTACTCTTAATTGATATTTACTTATTTACTCTTAGTTGATATTACCTTTATGATGATACGAGTACGCCTGCTTGTGAAATATCTTTTCATTGCATGCTACAAGTAAAGTTGCTCTTAGTTAGGACACGAATGACAACATTTCTGCTCAAGAAATTAACTTCTAGCTAGAAGTTGATTTTTCCACTTCACGGGAGAAGTAATTTTTTTTTTTACTTTTTGGAGGGGCTCCAAAACTATTTTTGGAGTACAAAATAGAAAAATAAAGTTGCGTAACAAAATGGATTTTTGCTCCTGAAATTGTGCTATCAAATGAATTTTTGCTCTAGAAACATTTTTGGAGCAGAAATTTTACTCCAGAAATGTTGTCATGGGTGTCCATATTTGTTCTTAGTTGATATCACTTTTATGATGACACCCACTGGGTCTACTTTGCGGGTCCTTATTTGCTCTTAGTTGATATTACCTTTATGATGACACTCACTACGCCTACTTGTGAAATATCCTTTCATTGCATGTTACAAGTGAAGTTGCTCTTAGTTAGAATGGGCATGACAACATTTCTTCTAAAGAAATCAATTTTTTGTCAGAAGTTAATTTTTCTACTTTTTTTTACTTCGCCAAGTGGCTACAAAACTATTTTTAGAGCATAAAAAAAAATGAAGTTGTGTAACCAAATAGATTTCTAGTCCAAAAGATGCGCTACCAAATGGATTTTTACTCTAGAAGCATTTTTGGAGCAGAACTTCTACTCCATAAATGATATCATGCATGTCCTTATTTGCTCATAGTTGATATCACATTTATGATGACACCTATTGCACCTACTTCGCGCTTCCTTATTTGCTCTTAATTGATACTATTTTTATGATGACACCCATTGCGCCTACTTGTGAAATATCTTTTCATTGCATGCTACAAGTGAAGTTGCTCTTAGTTACGATGCACATGACAACATTTTTACTCAAGAAATCAACTTTTGGCCAGAATTTGATTTTTTTTACTTCAGAAGAGAAGTATTTTTTTTTTACTTCTTTAAGTAGCTCCAAAACTATTTCTAGAGTATAAAATAGAAAAATGAAGTTGTGTAATCAAACGGAATTCTGCTCCAAAAATTGCGCTACCAAATGAATTTTTGCTCCATAACCATTTTTGGAGCAGAAATTCTACTCTAGAAATGTTGTCATATGCGTCCTTATTTGCTCTTAGTTAATATCACCTTTATGATGACACCTATTGCGCCTACTTTGCGCGTCTTTATTTGCCCATGGTTGATATTTCTTTATTTACTCTTAGTTAATATCACTTTTATAAAGATACCCACTGTGTCTAATTTGCACGTCCTTATTTGTTCTTAGTTGATATTTTCTTATTTGCTCATAGTTGATATTACCTTTGTGATGACACGCACTGTGCCTACTTGTGAAATATCTTTTCACTGCATGCTACAAGTGATGTTGCTCTTAGTTAGGACGCGTATGATAACATTTCTGCTTAAGAAATCAACTTCTGGTTAGAAATTGACTTTTCTACTTTAGGAGAGAAGTAAATTTCTTTTTTACTTCTTTCTCCAAAACTATTTCGAGAGTATAAAATATAAAAAAATAAAGTTGCATAACCAAATGGATTTATGCTCCACTAGTTGCGCTACCAAATGGATTTTTGTTGTAAAAGCAATTCTGGAGCAGAAATTCTACTTTAGAAATGTTGTCATGCGTGTCCTTATTTACTCTTAGTTGATATCACCTATATGATGACATCCATTGTACCTAATTTGCGCGTCCTTGATTGTTCTTAATTAATATTTTGCTTATTTGCTCTTAGTTGATATTACTTTTATGATGACACTCACTGTGTCTACTTGTGAAATATCTGTTCACTACAATCTACAAGTGAAGTTGCTCTTAATTAGGACGCGCATGACAACATTTTTGCTCAAGAAATCAACTTCTTGTTAGAAATTGATTTTTCAACTTTAGGTGAGAAGTAATTTTTTTAACTTCTTTAAGTGGCTCCAAAACAATTTCTGGAGTATAAAATAAAAAAATGAAGTTACATAACCAGATAGATCTCTGCTCTAGAAGTTGAGCTACCAAATGAATTTTTGCTCCAAAAATGCATTTTTGGAGCAGAAATTCTACTCCATATGTATTGTCCTGTGTGTCCTTATTTGCTCTTAGTTGATATCACATTTATGATGACACCTACTGCGCCTACTTTACGCGTCCGTATTTGCTCTTAGTTGATATCACATTTATGATGACACGTAATGCACCTACTTTACGCATCCTATTTGCTCTTAGTTGATATCACTTTTATGATAACACATTTATGATGACACCCACTACACCTATTTTATGCGTCCTTATTTCCTCTTAGTTAATATCACCTTTATGATGACACCTATATGATGACATCTACTGCACTTACTTTGCGCGTCCTTATTTGCTCTTAGTTGATATCACCTTTATGATGACACCCACTGCGTCTACTTGTGAAATATCTTTTCACTGCATACTACAAGTAAAGTTGCTCTTAGTTAGGATGCGCATGACAATGTTTCTGCTTAAAAAATTAACCTTTGGCCAAAAATTGATTTTTCTACTTCAAGAGAGAAGTATTTTTTTTTTTTTACTCTTCAAGGGGTTCCAAAATTATTTCTGGAGTATAAAATAGAAAAAAAGTTGCGTAACCAAATGGATTTTTGCTCTTGAAATTGCTCTACCAAATGAATTTTTGCTGTAGAACCATTTTTGGAGCAGACATTCTACTCCAAAAATGTTGTCATACGCGTCTTTATTTGCTCGTAGTTGATATCACCTTTATGATGACATCCACTGCGTCTACTTTGGGCATCCTTTTGTGCTCAAGGTTGATATTGCCTTATTTGCTCTTAGTTGATATCACCTTTATGATGACACCCACTGCGCCTAATTTGCACATCCTTATTTGCTCTTAGTTGATACTTGCTTATTTGCTCTTAGTTGATATTTGCTTATCTGCTCTTAGTTGATATTACCTTTATGATGATACGCATTGTGCCTACTTGTGAAATATCCTTTCACTACATGCTACAAGTGAAGTTGCTCTTAGTCGGGACACGCATGACAACATTTCTACTTCTTCAAGTGTTTTCAAAATTATTTATTTAGTACAAAATAAAAAAAGAAGTTGCGTAACCAAACGGATTTCTGCTTGAGAAGTTATGCTACCAAATGGATTTTTGTTTCAAAAGTATTTTTGGAGCATAAATTCTACTCCAAATATGTTGTCATGCACGTCTTTATTTGCTCTTAGTTGATATCACGTTTATGATGACATCCATTGCGCCTACTTTGCGTGTCCTTATTTGTTCTTAGTTGATATTACCTTTATGATTACGCCCACTATGCGTACTTTTGAAATATCTTTTCATTGCATGATACAAGTGAATTTGCTCTTAGTCAGGACGCGCATGACAACATTTCTGCTCAAGAAATCAACTTCTGGCTAGAATGTGATTTTTCTACTTCAGAAGAGAAGTATTTTTTTTTTTACTTTTTTAAGTGACTCCAAAACTATTTTTGGAGTATAAAATAGAAAAATGAAATTGTGTAAACAAACTGATTTCTGCTCCAGAAATTGCACTACCAAATATAATTTGCGTTTTGGAGCAAAAATTCTACTCCAGAAATGTTGTCATGCACGTCCTTATTTGCTCTTAGTTTATATCACCTTTATAATGACACCCACTACCCCTACTTTGCTCCTCTTTATTTGCTCTTAGTTGATATTTCCTTATTTGCTCTTGGTTGATATTTACTTATTTGTTCCTAGTTGATATTACCTTTATGACGACATCCACTGTGCCTACTTGTGAGATATCTTTTCACTATGTGCTACAAGTGAAGTTGATGTTAGTTAGGACGCGCATGCAACATTTCTGCTCAAGAAATCAGCTTCTAACCAGAAGTTGATTTTTACACTACAAGAGAGAAGTAATTTTTTTTTTTTTACTTTTTCAAGTAGCTCCAAAATTATTTCTGGAGCATAAAATAAAAATATGAAATTGTGTAACTAAAGGGATTTCTGCTCCAAAAATTATACTACTAAATAGATTTTTGCTCTAGAGGTATTTTTGGAGTAGAAATTCTACTCCAGAAATATTGTCATGCGTGTCTTTATTTACTTTTAGGTGATATCACCTTTAAGATGACACCCATCACACCTACTTTATTTACGGAAAGACAACGTGAATGATACCTTGAGATGGTGTCGGACCAGTAGCAATCAATGCCCGGTCACTCGTTGGTTGGCCCTTCTTTGGTGAAGGTTCTATCTTGCTGTTGTCTATGTGGCCGACACGTTGGTTTTTGTTAGTCTGCCGATTCCTGTAATATTTATGAAATCCATTATTTATATCAAAGAGGAGCCCCTTGACCCATAGACAAAGACGTCCATGTATACCGCCAACTATAAATATGTGTGACCCAAGAAGTTCAAGCCCACAGCCAAAAACTGATCATCTCAAACTTAGCTAAAACAAAAGCATTTGATTTAGCTCCCATCTCCAACCTACAACTCCAACTACATCGATGGAAAGCCTTCGATGCGATTGTGAGCACCCGCCCGAAAAGGTAGCCGGCGATGAGATCGTGATGAACCCTCTTGATCTCGGAGAGTTCAGGCGTCAAGGACACATGGTCGTCGACTTCCTAGCCGACTACTACAAGAACATTGAGGAGTACCCGGTTCTTAGCCAAGTTGAGCCTGGGTATCTTTCGAAATGCCTCCCGAGTTCCGCCCCGCACGATGGAGAGCCCATGGAGGCCATACTTGACGATGTGCACCGGCACATAGTCCCGGGTTTGACGCATTGGCAGAGCCCCAATTTCTTCGCCTACTTCCAGATCGGCACTAGCACTGCGGCTATCCTCGGCGAGATGCTTTGTGCGGGATATGATGTGGTGGCATTCAACTGGGTCTCGTCACCGGCCGCGACTGAGCTTGAGAGCCTAGTCATGGACTGGCTTGGGAAACTGCTGGACTTGCCGAGGCCGTTCCTCTTTTCGGGAATGGTGGGGGAGTAATTGAAGGGAATACCGCTGAAGCCATCATTTGCACTCTCACTGCTGCGAGAGATAGGGTCCTGAGGAGGGCGGGACATGATTCCATCACGAAGCTCGTCGTCTACGGGTCGGATCAAACGCATTGCTCGTTCCTGAAAGCTGCCCGGATCGCAGGAATTGACCCACAGAACATCCGGGCCTTGAAGACAACGAAGTCAACCTTGTTCGGCTTGTCTCCGGACTCGCTAAGGAAGGCAATCTGTTCCGACATTGATGCGGGCCTGATTCCATTGTACTTATGTGCCACGGTAGGGACGACTTCGACCGCAGCGGTCGACCCGCTGGCACCTCTATGTAAAGTCGCAAGGGAGTTTGACATGTGGGTCCATGTCGATGCCGCGTACGCTGGAGCATCGTGTATATGCCCCGAGTTCAGAAAGTTCATCAATGGAGTCGAGTTTGCAGACTCATTCAGCTTCAATGCACATAAGTGGCTCTTGACCTCTCTTGATTGCTGCTGCCTCTGGTTAAAAGACCCAAATGCCCTCGTGAAGTCCTTATCGACAGACTCTGAATACCTCAAGAATGAGGCATCCGAGTCAAAACAAGTTGTGGACTACATGGATTGGCAACTCTCTCTCAGCAGGAGGTTCGGGGCACTCAAGCTGTGGCTTGTTCTCAGGAGCCATGGCGTGCAGAATCTAAGGAATCACATAAGGATCCATTGCCGATTGGCGCAGCTCTTCGAGGAGCTCGTAGGGGAAGACGGCCGATTCGAAGTTGTCTTCCCAAGGAATTTTGCGTTGGTTTGTTTCAGGATATGTCCTTCAGTAGTCACCAGCACGTCAAATGGCCACCCAGTCCATGAAGCACATGGTGAAGCATGGAAATTGAATGAGGTGAACAAGCTCAATGCGCAGTTGCTTCGTGCCATTAATACTTTGGGTCGGGTCTTCATGACTCATACGGTGATCGAAGGAGATTATGTTTTACGCTTCGCCGTCGGGGCGACGCTGGTGAGAGAGAGGCACGTGATCATGGCTTGGAAGGTGGTGCAAGAACATGCAAATTCTCTGTTTAGCATGCCGGGGAGGGATCAACACCCTACCTAATCCTTTGCTGGTGTCGCTCTAAATTTTAGGCCACACGCTTTCGGCATTAGGCAAGACTCGTTTCAATAAGCAACACTCGTAACAAGTGTAGCATGGTATGTTCAATGGCCTGCGCATTTTCAATGCTTGACAAAATAAAGATGGTTGCCAGAAGTTCGAGGCAGAAAAGTAATGTTGGCTAAATTGTAGGAGTAACTGAAAAAAAAAAAAAAAAAGAAACCGAGCCAATTTGAATATTCAAGCACCGGATCGTCAAATTACCACGACTAGCCGCAAAGACGTTACTTATCTGTTTATTTAGTCTTGCAAGCTTTTATATATAAGTAACCAAAAAAAAAGGCACTCTATGTAAAAAAATTAAGGGTGCGCTTTTTTTGCAAAAAGTAAATTATTTATATTTTCTCAAAATGATAGTTTGTATTGCTTAATAAAAAATGAATAATTGAAAAATATTGTCATCGCTCATGAAAGTGTTTAGACAAAATTGTTGTCGTAAATGAAAAGAATATCATGGACTTATTATTTCAAGTGATACAAACGATCATTTTTAGGAAAATATTTTCCAAATCATTTATTTTTCACGAAACTAACGGAACCTAAATTTTTTAATCTCTCTGAAACAATCTATCCATATTTTCTTTTGCGTATGACAACATTTCTACTCAAGAAATCAATTTCTGGCTAGAAGTTGATTTTTCTACTTCAAGAGAGAAGTATGTTTTATTTTTTACTTATTCAAGTGGCTCCAAAAATATTTCTTGAGTATAAAATAAAAAAATGAAGTTACGTAACCAAACGGAATTCTGCTCCAGCAATTGCTCTACCAATGAATTTTTGCTCCAAAATCATTTTTGGAGCAGAAATTCTACTCTCAAAATGTTGTCATACGCGTCCTTATTTGCTCTTAGTTGATATAACCTTTATGATGACACCTACTGCGTCGACTTTGCATGTCCTTATTTGCTCTTGGTTGATACTTCCTTATTTGTTCTTGGTTGATATTTATTTATTTGCTCTTAATTGATTTTACTTTTATGATGATACTCACTGGGCTTACTTATGAAATATCTTTTCACTACACGTTACAAGTGAAGTTGCTCTTAGTTAGGATGCACATGACAACATTTCTACTCAAAAAATCAACTTCTAACTTGAAGTTGATTTTTCTACTACAGAAGAGAAGTATTTTTTTTTTTTACTTTTTCAAGTGGCTTCTTAAATATTTATAGCGTATAAAATAGAAAAATGAAATTACGTAACTAAGTGGATTTCTACTTCCAAAGTTGCGTTTACAAATGGATTTTTGCTTCAGAAGTTTTTTTGGAGCAGAAATTCTGCTCCAAAATACTGTCATGTACATCCTTATTTACTCTTACTTGAAATCACCTTTATGATGACACCCACCGCACATACTTTATTTATTTTTCCTGTTAAAACACAAAATAATAGCGTTGCAAACTGCTTTTAAGCAATGAAGTTTGTGTTACCTAAAGCACATTTTTTGCAGTACCTTACGATACACACCTAATTTTTAGCTGACAAATCATATAAGATAAAAACTCGATATTAGGGTAGCAATCGCAATGCGACCCATTTCTCAGTCAGAAACAGCCCTTTTAGGTTTTTTCAAACTCAAAAGGGAGGTTCTTTTTTGAGGCTTATTGGCTGGATGATCATGAATGCAAAGAGATAGTGGCGGAGGCATGGAGGGCCCGTGACAGATCGTACGTGACTTTGTGAGCAAAACAAATAGGGTGGCTCAAGCCTAATCAGATGGAGTAGAAGGAAATTTAAAAATGCCCACCAGCAAATCGAGCTCCTTATGAGGATTGTTACGGCTTGTACAAATGACCATAGTGCGAAGGACAAAGAAGGGACCTTAAAGCAGGCTAAAGACCAAATAGAGAGGCTATGGAGACAAGAAGAAATGTTTTGGAGCATGAGGTCGAGGATAAACTGGCTAAAATGGGGGGGGATCGAAATATGAAATACTTCCACACTACTACGATTCAACGAAGACAGCGAAACAAAATCTCAATGCTTAAATTGGAAGACGAGTCCTGGTGCAGAGATCCTGTGGAGTTAAAAGCACATATTGTGTCTTTCTATCGAGGCTTGTACGAATCAGCGGGGATCGGCATTTCCAGCCAGTGTTAGATCAGTGTCCCGTTTTGCCGTTGGAAGAGATGAATAAAGCGCTAGTGGAAAGAGTGTCGATGGAGGAACTACGGGCTGCGGTATTTCAGATGAAGGCTACAAAAGCCCCAGGCCAGATGGACTTAATGGGCTATTCTATCAGCATCACTGGGACTACATTAAAAAGGACGTGTTTCAGCTGGTAGATGATTTCTTCTCGACAGGTTTCTTCAATCCTTCCCTGAACCAAACGCATATTGTCTTGATCCCTAAGGTGTCTCTTCCAGAATGCATCACCCATTTCAGACCTATCAGTTTGTGTAATTTTAGCTACAAAATTATATCTAAAGTGATGGCAAACCGGCTGAAACCATGGCTACCAGATTTGATATCTGCTGAACAGAGTGCTTTTGTAACGGTAGGCTCATTCAAGACAATATTCTAGTAGTACAGGAGGTATTGCATCAGCTGCGAATTAGGAAAAGGGAAAGAAATTCCAAGCAGTGCTGAAAATGGATATGCAGAAGGCATATGATAGAGTGGAATGGGATTACCTTTGTGCATGCATGCTAAGGATGGGATTCTGCGAGAAATGGGTCCAAATGATTAAGTTTTGCATTTCTACGGTGTCTTTCAGCATCAGAGTGAATGGGGAATCTCTAAGTTACTTTCAACCGTCTAGAGGAATTCGACAAGGAGACCCATTATCACCCTATCTCTTCATTATCATGGCTAACTCCCTATCATCATTAATGAGAAAAGCTGAGGAGGATGGCACTATTAAGGGGATTAAGCTAAACAGAAAGTGTCCTACCTTATCTCACCTGCTTTTTGCGGACGATGCGATTTTCTTCCTGGATGGAACATTGAGAGAATGTCAAAATGTCTCGAATATACTGAATCAGTATTGCTATGCCTCTGGGCAAGCTATTAACCTGAATAAGTCAGGTATTTTCTTTAGTAGGGGATGCCCAGAAACTCTGAAAAGAAACCTAGCGGGTGAATTGAGAGTCCCCATTCTAGAGAAAACTGGTAAGTACTTAGGCATCCCATCGGATTGGGGCAGCACGAAGAAAGATATGTTCAGTTGGGTGTTAGCGAGAGTAAATTCGAAACTGGAGGGGTGGAAAGAGAAACTAATATCTAAAGCTGGGAAGGAGATCCTTATAAAGACAGTTGTCCAAGCACTACCGCAGTACGCAATGTCCATCTTCAAGATTCCTATGTCGATATGCCGAGCGATTGAAAGGAAGATTGCTTCCTTTTGGTGGAAACAAAATGCAAACAAAGAAGGTATCCACTGGAGGCGATGGGAGCTACTAAAGACAAGGAAGATATGGGGGGTTTAGGCTTCAAGGACTTGATTGACTTTAATATCGCATTACTTGGAAAACAAGCTTGGAGACTTGTCCAAGCCCCAAACTCTCTGTGGAGTCAAATTATGGAAGGAATTTATTACCCGGAGGGCAATTTTTGGAATGCGAAGAGAGGCCAACGCCCTTCTTGGGGGTGGCAGAGTATATTAATAGGCAGAGCAGCTATTGAGCCAGAGGTTAAATGGTGGTGGGTGATGGTAGAAGAATCATAATTAGAAAAGACAAGTGGCTTCCCTCAGGCATCTTCGAAGGTCCAGTGAATAGGACAGAACCCCAGTTGGTCGCAGGATTAATTAACCAGGATACACACGCCTGGGACTCCCAGCGCATCTCTGAGTTGTATAGTGAGGAGATGGGCAGAGAGATTCTAGAGATTCCTCTTAGTAATAATCCACTTGAAGACAAATTAGTCTGGGCTGGTAACAAAGTGGGAAAGTACTCGTCAAAGCTGGCTATAACAAAATCCAGGAAGTTGCTAACAAGGGCTCTACATCTCAGGCATCTTCCTCATACAACACCCCAAGAAGCTCTGGAAGAACCTATGGACCCTCCAAACCTACCCAAAGGTTCGGTTTTTCCTATGGAGTGTATGTAATAATGCTTTACCGACAAAGGACAATCTCTATAGGAGGAAACTTACCTCCGATCCCCTCTGCCCGATCTGCAGACAAGCCCCGGAAACAACAGAGCATCTCCTGCTGCTGTGTGAGTGGACGAAAAGAGTATGGTCAGATTATAGGTTGAATATAACGTGTCCCCAACCTGTATATCAAGAATCGAGAGCTGGTTATCGACTACCTGGCAGCAAACATAAATCCCCCATGGACGACACGCCTCTGCAACCTTTAATTGCCGAGGTCTTATGGGCCATCTGGAAGCATCGAAATGCTTGGTTTTTCAAAAGCGCAACCTCCAACTTGGAATATAGTGGATGAGGCTATCAGTTCAGTGGAGCTTTACAGAAGATGGAATCCAAAGGAGATCAGTGATGGTTCAGGGGAGATCTCACTACATGCTGTCTGGTGTTTACCGAAAGAGGGGCGATTCAAGTTAAACGTTGACGCTTCGTGGTCATGCGAAACAGGGGAGGCCGCTGCTGCTGGAGTTTTGAGGAACACCTTCGGCCTGATGGTGTCGGGTTTCGCGACGAAATATCGAGCAAGATCTGCCGGGGAAGCAGAAACCCTAGCCATCCGTGAGGCCCTTCAGTTCTATTGCAAGTACTAGAAGATAAGCAAAGGACAGATTGTGCTGGATTCGGTGGAGCAGAGAAGGTTGTGGAGATTGACTCTGACTTTCTCCCCGCCGTACGTTGGATATTGGGCTGTGAAGACAGCCCCTGGCCGTGCGAGATATTGTGGAAGACTGTAGTGCCATGCTGCGCCGCATGGCAAATGTTACGCTAGCCCATTGCCCCCGTACAGCTAACCAGGCGCTGATTGGATTGCAAAAGCCCACCGTAGCAATTCCCTAAATCCGAGTTGGCTCTAAAGCCGCCTCCCTCCCTTTTGACTTTGTTATGTTTAGACTATATATACTCTTATGTCTCATTTACCAGGTTATGAATGAAATTACGAGTTTTCCTGTCAAAAAAAAAAAAAACAAGGATATGACAATATGAAAAACGGAACTGTCATTTTAAATCTTCGAATTTCGATTTCATACTTTCCCCACTACCCATCACTGCTTTAGCTCATGTAACGTTTTCTTGTGCAATGTCATGGCATTTTTAAACCACGCGGTATCATTCCTAGACGTAGGGCAAAAATCAGGGGAAAGCGAGGACCACCTAATGTTTAGGTTGGTCTTAGTCAAAAACATTTTAGTTGCACCGAATTGAGTTAGACAACAAAAATTGAATTCAAGGACACGGAAAGGGTGGCCAAGAAAATTCTAAGGTGCACGTGTGAGTTATCGAGACAAAAAAAAAACGTCCTATGCGGATGTGTAAAGGTTGAAAGCGGTCATATCAGGTCACTAGCTAGTAGTGCCGCGATTCCTGGGATCTTCCTAATTCGTATTTGAGTTCGTTACTAAACCAAATACCATACATTGATAAGTAAAGAGATCGATGTATTTAACCTAAGTCAATTTAGAAATCTGCTAACTTGACAGTTTAAAAGTACTGTTAGTTATTTCTGACCATGTGATATATCAATTAGTAAGTACTTTATGTAAAATACGCGGTGATGATGTGTGGATCTACGGTTAAAATTCTATCGTTCCTTATAGTACGGTTTTGTGAGGCATTTCCTGTCTATTTATACCTAAGATGCCTACTCGCAAGGTGACTGGTCTATATGTGTTAACAAAGCCTTAGGGTTGGAGGTTTGATTACATGACGGATAAATTAGCATCCTAGGACCTTTTTCATACCACAACTCTTGCTTAACTTGCATTACACATGCATTTGCCATTGATTTATTTATAACAGTTTAAAAAATAAATTTTGATCAATGTGCGATTAGGCGGAAATAACGAATCATCTTGCGTAATGGCTATCCCATCGTGTGTGACCATGTACTTTGAAATATGTTGTGCATAAAAATGTATGATGGTAGAACGAGATATCGAATATTACATAGTAAAATCGAAATCGAACATGACTAGAAGTCTAATGCAAGGTGACATAGTGATTGAACATGTAAAGATTAACATGACATGCAACTGTAATATGAGTCTCCTATTGGGAGATCAACGAGAATCGGAATAATATACGATTAGCGTAGCGGAATAAAACAATCTCCTGTCTTGTGCAAACCTAATAGGAAATGATATAATAGAGCAAAATATCTGGCACAAATAACAAGTAGCCATGAACATAAAGAATTTTACGTGGCAAATCTCCCCGATGTGAGGAGATAAAACACCACAGGACCAAAGTCCACCCAAAAAACTTCACTATCAAAGAATTTGGGCAGTAATGTTCTTCTCTAGGTAATACTAGAGGTACATAGCAGCAGATACATCAAGACACCATTCTGGCAAACACATGAATTCACAAGAGATCAAGGATAAATCTCAACAAAAAACGTAGTTTGTTCTACCACGAAAAACCTATGAAGAGATCTAGATGAAAATCAAACCGGTCAGATTCGAGAACAATGCGTTGCAAGTAATCGGACCACGGATTGACCTTTGATGTCAACTTGATGAAATCGAAAACACCTCTTTCAGATTTTCTTCACTCTTTCTCTCTTGCTATTACGTGTGAAAAGAAACATCTTTTATTTTTGCGGCTACATCATGAAGATAGTGAGAAACCCGATTTTCCATATATATTATTATATGGGCTCAAGGGTAGAGGATTGCAATTCATTGGGCTTCCTCCACATGAGAGTGAACCCAGCCAACAAAATCTCCCCCTACGATAATGTGGAGGGATTCACCATCCCGATATCAATCGGCAATATTCAAGCTTCTCCCTTGGTAGAGTCTTTGTCATCATATCGGAACCATTATGGTTCGTATGAATTTTTCAGTTCCAGTAACTTCTCATCTAGAACATCCCTTATCCAATGATATCTAACATCAACATGTTTCCATCTAGAATGAAAATTGAATTCTTACCAAGATGAATCGCACTTTGGTTATCAAAAATAACACATACCTTTTTTGCTTGAAACTAAGTTCTTCCAAGAACTTCTTTAGCCACAACAACTCTTTACTAGCTTCAGTCGCTGCTATAAATTCTGCTTCGGTTGTAGAAAGTGCAACACACTTTTGTAATCTTGACTTCCATGACACAGCCCCACCGGCAAAAGAAACCAAATAACCAGAAGTAGATTTCCGTGTATTAATATCCCTGGCCAGTCAGAATCAATGTACCCAATTAACTCTAGTTTCCCAATCCCGAACTAAGTTTCAAACTTGAGTTCCCCGAAGATATCTCATGATCCACTTTACCGCGCATCCAATGCTCTTTTCCTGATTTGACAAATAGCACTAACAACGCCAACTGCATGCGCCAAGTCTGGCCGTGTACATATCATCGCATACATTAAGCTTCCCACAGCTGAGGCATATGGAACACTTTCCATGTCTTTTCTTCTCTTTATCAGTTGTAGGACTTTGCTTCATACTCAACTTAAAGTGGGCAGCAAGAGGAGTGCTAACCACTTTAGCCTTGTCCATGTGAAATTTCTGAAGAACTTTCTCAATATACTTCTCTTGCGACAAGAATAACTCCTTAGAATATCTGTCCGAGTAATTCTAACCCAAGAATCTATTTCGTCGAGCCCAAGTCTTTCATGGCAAAAGACTTGCTACAACTGTTTCTTCAACAGCTCAATTCGTGAAGCATTTTTGCCAATAATCAACATATCTCACTAAAGAAAGAGAATAATAAGTTACCATCAGAAATTTTTGGACAAACACACAGTCATTCGAAAAGTCTTCTTATAGCCCTTGCTCAATCATAGCTGACATAAACTTTTTGTACCACTGTCTCGGCGTTTCTTTATCATAGAGACTCTTCTTCAGCTTGCACACATTACTCCTCTTTTCCTTTCACTTTAAAAACTTCTGGTTGTTCCAGTATAGCTATTCCGTCAAGTTATCATGTAGGAGGCTATTTTGACATCCATCTGTTCAATTTCCAAGATCTAGGCTAGCTACCAAGCCTAAACCCACTGATAGAGGACTTTTT
>JAGVVM010006589.1:0-25865 GCA_019149425.1 Psidium friedrichsthalianum
GGGCACCCTTATGTCGTAACTTCGGGTGCCCCATGACATAAGCTCCAATAATAAGAGCAACAAACCTGAAAGGGTTGCATACAACACACGATTGCTGCCACGAGACCAATAGTAGAATGAATATGACTGTGGCGCGTGGGTATCGCAAGCCCAACAGGGCGTGGGATCGCTGCTTGGCTTGCCAAGATACCTACACGGACTGATACCTTCTGCGACCCAATCTGCAAACGATCATAGCGGTATCGGAACGTGTCCGCAGTTACGAACCTCCCGTGGTCCCCCGGGAAACGAGTCAAATTTCACGTCAAGCTCAATCTGGATGAGCAGACATACGCATTCTAAGAAATCCTCGCGTTCATCAGAGGGGGTGTCTAGGCCGATACCGGTAATTCAAAGATCCTATATGAACACTGTACAAGAAACAGTCGGCAAGATCAACTCCTGGCAAAAGCACGAGCATCCCAAAGAGAACAGCAAAGGTGGTTGTCACAGGTTTTTTCCATTTGCACACCTCTCCCCAAAAAATTCTCCCGAAAGCAAATTAAATCCTGAGAACAATGCCATCAGCCTAAAAAAAGTTCGCCCTGCCTCGCGTCTCATGCTCCATAAATGAGAGTTGCGACATCAGAAATATATTACAACCTACGCCCGTTTCTTGAGGAGGCTCGGCCAGACTAAGACGAGCCGCCACCAGTGATCGCTGGTGACGCATAATGTACTGCCCTGACGCATTGGGTCAACGGCCTTACGTAGGCATCGTCGGTAGACGTGGCGAGAGTAGATGTACATCATATTCATAGTGATGTGCATGAAAATCTATCGCCAAACGTAACTCGCCATTTTTTTGTACCCCAGAAGAGTGAAGTGTTAAGAAGCGGATAGGAGTGGCGTTCTACACACGACCAGTCTCGAGAGTAGATAGCCGAATCCGGACCCGTCACAATCTTAACATCCTGTTACCGCTTGAGCCTCCATTATCTGACTGTTGTCGAACTACACCCACAACTAGAAACAGTTGCCGGATCATAAACTTCCCATTTGTACTGTCCATTGTATTGGATCTGGCTGTTGATTATGGTCCCCTTAGTTCCGCATCACTTTGGCACTCGCTACTTAGCGGTAGTACACAATACGTGTCTGACGTCCTTGCCATCTTTTCGTCTTCATCGGGTGAGTCCCTTCGGCATTGATAACCAAGTTCAAGAACCCTATGGAATTCTTCCACAGCGGCTTTGCGGTCGGTGCGTCTCGAAGGTCAGTGCTTGTAATATGAGGAATCATCAAGACACATGATCCTCATTCAATGGCAGAGTTGAGATGCAATCTGCTGTAGAACTTGTCCTTCTTCTCTGCATCCATGTCATAGCAGCCGATGTTGACTTTTCAGGTTGAACCAGGCTGGGCGCACAATTGTCATCGGGCACGCCTGTGAACTTGGCTCAGTGGTACAATAACTTTCCCAATAGTTGCCTCCTTATTGGGAGCTAAACGGTCTTCAACTGAAAAGAATCAAATGATCTTCAAAAGGTCTCGGCAGCAACAAACAGCATTTCCTCTCTCCATACAGGATTCATATTCCGAGATGAACCGGTTTGTCTTGAACACCTGATTACCTATCTGTACTTAACATATGCATCAGGGACCGGCCTTTGTCCGACACAAGCAGATCTTGTGCCTCAAGTACGACAACACGCACGTACACAATTTAGGTGAGTGGTAGACTTGCCACGAGTATGCCCATAAATAGCTGAAGACGAATCAGTTGCAGAAGTAGCGTCCTTAGTGCCAAGCATCAGGGAAAGCTTCATCTGCATGCGTGCCATACCAAACAGCAAGCATCAGTTCCCCTCTCTTACTCTTCTCCCCATTCATCTCTTCAAGCCTATACCATTCAGGAGCCAACGGGCTGTCAGGTGGAACTCTAGTGGAATCTCGTAAAGATCCAAGCGAACCAAACCCACAAGGTCATCCATTACAAGATCTTTGTCCATGACCACAACCTCGAGCACAGATGTCTGAACCTGGTCCCTGTGGCAAACGCAAACACCTCATTCCACACTGGGTTTTTGTTCTTTTCAAATACTTTGTAGTTCCTTTATAGTTCCCCACTCTAACTTCCACATATGGATCGAGGCTTCCTGTTACGTCCTTACTAGGAAGATCACGGGCTTTTACGACTCGAACAAAGAGGTATTGCATCTTTTCAACAAGATCATATGTACTGTTCGGCCTCTCAGCAGGGATTAGTCGCCCTCCAAACATTCGGCACCGCCAAGATGGGGGCTTGTTTCTTTGACAGAATATTCCCCTGGTTGCATTGGCGATGGGCCCCATAAGTGTGGACTATATTTGGAGGCCGTGGTCCAGATCTCATCTCATAAGACCCCAGTTTGGTTTTGGCAGGGAGCCTGCAGCAGAAGCTTCGTCATTTGTTTTCGGCGTCCGGGTTTGGAAGGTGATGGAAAGTCCCCTTGACTCGGCTCTTTCATTGGAGAAGGATTTGGAATTGGTTCAGGCTGAACGTGGGTTGACATTCATGGTGGATTGCATTGTCTGCATTGGAATTGAGGAGCTCATGTAAGCATCATCTGTTATGAAAACTTTCAAACCGAGCTCTCCCTTCACCCGTGACCAAATTCTTTGTTTTTCAAGGGGGTAATGGAGGATGACAGCATCCGAGTATGGCACGAATGATGTCCCAGTAAGGGGAAACTTTTCCGAGGAAGGACTTCTTGTTGGTGGCTTTATTGAGGTTGTAGACGTAGGCATTCAAGGGTAAGGTCGCGGAGGTTGCTAGGGTGGTGATGTTGAAGTAGAAGCTTTCATGCCAGACTGGACTGAGATCTTTCTCTTTCAGAGTGGTGCGAAATTTTTGACCCTCAAATTGGAGCTCCACATAAACACGGAAGAATCTTGCCCATCTTTGGGAACAAGATCATGCGCACTCACGACCTCCACGCCAAGCTTGAGATTACTCATGGGACCTAGGCAAACTGAGAACTTGATTGAAGCAAGAATTACTTACTGCAGCTAGCAGAATACAACTTATACTGTGAAGGATTAACAAACCAGTAAACATTGATGGCCATCATAATCGGAATAAAGATTGCGAAAAATATGAAAGGGGTAAAAAAAAAAAAATCAAGGGAAAGAGGGGGAGGAACAACTTTGACATGAAAGAACCATGTCAATAAACAAGCGGTAAATCAATCAGCCAATAAAATCATGACATGCACTTCACATGTCTCAAAAACCTTGGTTTACTCCCTCTAATCAAAGCAACTTAATACAAGAGGGCTCCGTAAATCGGTGAGATAGACAATTTATCTTCTCTAGTAAAGAATAAGAAATGTGACAGAAAGAAGAGTACAATAACTTAATATGCAGGCATAAGATCCACAGAAAGCCAAACCTTTCAATCAAACACAAAGCATGGTATGAGAAAAGTCATAAGCATTCAATCACAAAGCAAATGCAATATGAATTTGCTCCATATGGTGTGCCTTGATTCTCCATTTAAAGTTGCTTTTTACTAGTCCAATTCAAACTTAAAACATCTAGAGTCTACACCTCCATGAAAGATAAAAAAAAAGAGGGGGGGGGGGGGGGGGGAATTAAGTCAGAGATCGAAAAAAGCAAAGGTTTTGCTAATTATTTGGATAAGGGAAAGACGAGCGCATACTATTCAGATTCCGAAACCCATCAAGCATCCAATTTCCTCCATAATCTTTCTGGGAAACCAAAAAGTAAAGGCGCTAAGAATATTTGGTATCTTCAACCAACCACGAATCAGTTTTACAAATTTGGCCCTCAGTTTTCTCTGACGAAAAAAACAGAGCATGACCTTTATCACCGTATATTCACCATAGTTTCAGGTAACTTAAACAGAGCAACACTGCTTCCTTGCGTCCGACAAAAATCGTTTCCGAACAATTTGCCTCGGAAAAGATGACGTTAACGATGCTTATGATCTAGAAAGTCTCTTCCTTTTTAAGGTCCAGACAGCACGAAATAAGAAACAAAGCCAGATGAAAGAAGAGAATCTTGTCTGTGGAAACGATCACAAACCCAACACGAATCACGACAAGCAAAGCAAGAAATAAAGCCCAAAGCTTCAACTTTTTCGAAAGTTGTTAATCTCGACTATCATAAAACAATGATCAGAAGAAGACCCAGATGGGCATAAGCCAAGTATCGGCAAATATCCAACGATCAAAGAGGACCCAAATGAAAATTCGCATTTAATAAACGGAAACTGACCTTTCTCAAGTTGAAAGCTTGACAATTTGAATACTCGAGCTCTCCAGAGACGAAACGAGCAAACTCGTGATGTTTGCAACCGCGACTGGCTCCTCCGATGCACACGGAGACTTATACAAGCGTCATAGCTCAAGAGCGATGGTTCGCAGAAGGAGGGGGGAAGAGAGAGAGAGAAGCAGAGAGTCGTCGAAAACGAGTCCGAATGGAGGAGGACGAAGAAGAATGAAGTCGCCGTCTGATCCTTCGTCGGCTTCCCTTTTTTTTTTTTGTGTGTGTGTTACGTCACGTATACGACCGGAGTTCATGAAACGCGCCCAAGGCAACGATTCTTTTGGGGAATTTTATCCCCTGATTTTCGAATTATAATTAATTTTTCTGGCTTTGATAATTTCCATTAAAGAAAATTACGATAATTTTTTTGGTTCAAAAAACATTATGATAATTCAATAATAGTTTTTCCTATCATTTATTAGGCGTGTGCCCAATCACAAAGCCCATTCTATAAAAATCAAGATGTTATTTTAATTACCATAATGAATAACAATACGCCGATTCTAAGTACCTTTCAAAAGATTTCAGAATTTGGGTATTGAAAAAAACTCAATTATTCATACGGTTATTTACAGGAAATGACATAAATTACACCTAAATTATTGATTAATGTTTTGACCGAAGAAAAAAATTATCGATAAGCATTCCATGTAGTCATTTCATTTGCTCAAACAATAAATCAGACATCATTTGATAATATGAATTATTATTTGCTGAGTTAGATTATTGATAATGGCTACTTAAGAAATCGAAACAGAAAGCCCGGGCATTAACATATTGAATCGGTATTTCATGACGTGAATTACATATCTTGATTTGGGATGAATATCTTACTTAGATTGCGAAAGGAAGACACTGTACATATTCATATAATTAAAGGACCAGATTGAACTCTTACCAATTGTCGAGCAGCTACATCAAACAATTTAAAAATATAGGGACGATATCATACATCCATTATCCATATGGTTCCATATTTAAAAAAAAAACATAAAAATTGTTTAAGCTCAAGAATCGCGCCGAATACTATTTTTACCCAAATTTTGCTACTTCATTTTTTTTTAAAACTCAAATGCATCAATCCTGAAATATGGACTAAAGTAATGCCTCTTCTCTTCAGATTTATCTTATATCGGTAATTCAAATAAAAGGAATTCCTCCACTGGAATTTAAAATCTCAAAAGAGAAGAATGCAAACACGTATTACCTTAAAAAAAAAAAAAAACACTAACTGGGATGGATGAGTTGGTGGGTGGGTCTCCTTGGGGTTCAACTTTTGCTGAAGCAAGTATTCCTAAAAATCATATTCTGAACACAAACTTTTATTTGCTTGGCGAGAAAGCATCATATGATGACACGTGCCCCAGACAAATTGCATTCGGGCATTGACCCCAAGCCAGACATCAAGTCAATGCCCACATGGCGCCGTATCCACAGTGGGCTTGATTCGTCTGTGGTCGGAAAACGCTCAAGAAATTGTCTGGTTTACCCTCAAAATTCGTTTTTCACATGCCCATTATTCTGCACTCGTCCGACGTCCACCACCACCACCAAAGATGGAGGCGAAGAAGACAGCAACCGCTCTGCATTAATTAAAATCCTCATTAGCAAAGCTTTTTAGCACAAGAAGACATGATTGCTACCTGCAAAGAATGTCCCCATCTCTTCTCTTCCTTTATCTGTACAAAGAAGGTAGCTATCATGGGGTCCGCATGAGTGCGAACCGCGTGTTAAAGAAAGTAACATGATATTATCTTCCCAGCCGAATGGAAGCACCAGACAAAAAAGATAAAACGAGATTTATTAAAAGAATAAGCGCACTAGAAGTCCATCCTAAAACTTTCAAAAGTATAATCGAGTCTTAAAATTTATCAAGTTGGTACGATCAATTCCTAAATCCAACTTGACAAACAGAAAATGATAATTCTTTTAAACTTTCAAAAGTGCGCTTAATCCCTGTTAAAATTTTGATCCCCTTTGTTTTCACCGATAAATGAGGCGTCCGAGATTCTTCCCTGACGGATCGAGGCTCGCGAAATGTGAATAGTCTTATCTTATTGCAAACACGTTCGATCCTAGGAATATGATGCATGTTTCCCGTCTGTTATGCCGAGAAGCCGAGATTTCGGTGCTGAAAAGCCAATTAGCTTTCTTTTCCCTCGAAACCCTAATCAGGAGAATGGTATCTCGATGACAATTATATTCCCAAGCACACGTCACGACTTTGGCTCTTTGAAGAGGACGGCCGTCACAGGCGTGAACCTCACTGCATATTTCTAATCAAAGAATGCTTAGCACTTAAGCAAACCACTAGGGTTTCCAAGCATGTTCCTGTGGGATTTGACCAAAAACGAGCAAAAAAGCATATGTCGGTCATCACCGTCATCACACACACACATGTAATTAAATAAACAACTTGCCAACAGATTGGTATGCACGTTCCCTCATATATATTATATAATTCACGAAAGATAAGACGTGTTTTTCAACAGAAGCTATTGCGACGGTCTTCAAAACCAGAGAAGAGCATAGATTCTCTTCTATTTCCACAAGTTACGACGGCTAACAAGATTTCTGTCTTAATTAGTATTGATCTCTTTGCTTATGCAGGCAGAATACCAATGTTGTAGGCAAGTTCATGCGGCTTGTGGTTTACGGTAAATTACCCCATTAATTCTAAATCTTATTGTACGGATGCCAATTCATTCATGAAATTTTTGAATTTTGCCAATTTAGCCTTAAACATTTGCCTGAAATGCTCGTATAGTGTTTCCGGTCTATTTTTAGCTATCGTGACGGTCAAAGTCATCACCGGTCGTGCTATGTGGTATATCGCCACTTCGACAACTTCCGACGGAAATCAATTGGGATGATTACATTGAATTTAGCGCGTAAATTTATGATTAAATTGGCAAAATTGAAAAGTGTATGGTTGAATCGATACTTGTACGATAGATTTATGACTATTTTTGGACAATTTTTCATATGGTTTAAACTGATTTTCTCGAATTAAGAGCACAACTATGCTTCGACTAAACAATTCAAAGAGGATATTATAATCAAAGACCCTAAAGTTGTCTTTCTTGACGGTCGAGTTGTCGTGGGACATCTTCTATCTTACTTTGACTTGGTCAAATTTCACTCGCAAGAATACTTATGTTCGAAGGATACTTGAGGCCTAGACAGCCCAAAGTCCAAAATCTAAGCAAAAATTTTCACCAAACGATGAGATATTATATTGAAGCGATCACTTTCGGGTGGTCAGAATTTGCGTGAAGGAGAGAAGTAATCCGACAGGCGGAACTCTACTGTTCCGTGCTAATTAATAATGATTTTCTCTCTAGCCGATTAATTTTTTTTTAAAATCTCAGTAGGCGTCAAAAAATCACAATTAATTAGCTTTATTTAAGATTAATGATTGCCCAAAAAAACACATAGTTGGTAAATTTGTCTGAGTTAGTAAGCAACTCAATATAAAACTTAGTAAGCAACTAAAGTGAAAATTGATAATTTAAGGAGAAATAATCGGCTTAGTTACACATAATAAAGATTACTATAATCACTTAAAAGTTGATGAAGTTATGACATCCGAAAAAAAATTGAAATTGATAAACAACACCAGTAAAGTAAAAGAAATCAATCAAACATCGATAGACAACTTGAATGGGAGAAAATTTGCGAATCGCTCGAGGAAAAATTGGTAAATTCAAGAGCGTTGGCACGAAAAACAAGCAAATGTTCGGTAGAAATTTAAAAAAGTTGGTAATTTGCAAATAGCAACAAAGATTTGATAATTTCATGAAAGTGCCGAAAAGATACATACCGATGAATTATCAAAAATAAGAGATCCATTATTTTTTTTTGCACGAACAGTGTTTTGACACGCGATAACTATTTTAAAATATCAGCTCTGAGATCACGCCCACCACTCCTTTAGTGACATGACTGCTTGAAAGCTCAGTTGCTGAAGAACATCCAAGATTTTTTTTTATTTATTATCATTATTATTATTGTTAGGTGAGAGGTTGGCAAGTGCCAATCAAGCAACCAATTTGCCTGTTGAACTTGACTTTGGGTTTAAATTGGCATAAGTGCCGTCGTTAGGTTTGAGCTGAGCTCATTCGTCTCCCTCCTCTCTGGATGACGACTATGACCGGTTACTAAATTATGTTAAATGTCACTGATCAAGAAAGCAGAAAAATTACCTAAAAAGTTCTAAACTTATTGTACTTTTATCAATTCGCTGACAAATCTTTAATTTTACTGACTGAAACCTAAATCTTTTTACGTTTTGCGAATTGAGTTCATTCGATTCATTTTGACTGAAAGTTGCTGACGTGGATATCGGCTATCCTACGTGACACGATTGACATATATATGAATAATTTTTATTAATTAATATTTTCATACTCTTTTGAATTTATATTATTTATATTATATTATATTATTTTCCTTTTTTCTCATTTTTTTTGTTTTCGTTTTTACCCTTCATTCTTTTTTTTTTCCCCTTTGCCGGTGTCACCTAAGCAAGCGTGGGCGGCCCTTGCTAGGGATCAGTGAGGGCAGCTCGTTGCTAGATCGGGCAAGGGCCACCCCAACAAGGGTGACCCTTGCCAAGTGTCGGCGATCTCCGCAAGCCATCAACAAGCCCCAACGATGGCCGTGGAGAAAAAGAAAATAAAAAATAAAAAATAAAAAAATTTAAATAAATATGAAAATATTATTAAATTATTTATGTGAGCGCCGACCGTGCCACATAGGACGACGGTGCCCACGTCAATGAATCTCAATCAAATTGGCTAGATAGACTCAACTGATAAAATTTGTAAAGGTTTGGAACTTGATTAACAAATTAAAAGGTTTATGATTGAATTAGCAAAAGCACAATAAATTTAGGGTTTTTTGGACGATTTTCTTTTGAGGAAGTTAAATGCAAGTGGGTTAAATTATTCCTCTCTTGAAGTCTTTTTCTTCAAAAGATTCTTGTTTATAATAGAAAGCTGATATTGAGGACAAAGTGAGTTAGTTGCGGTGGGAATTGATTAAGTAATGCCAAATTATCACTATGCTGCCTAACTTTGTTTTGTCCGGTCTCCGCTTTTTTTCCTGGGTCGATGTCCGGTCTAAGGTTGGGTCGTCGAAGACTGGACATATCTCAATCCAACTTCTGATGACCAGGGCTCGACACAAATGTGAATCCTTTAAGGATGCGTTTGGCGACACTTTGCCAGAGCCCTTTGGGCAAATGCCAGTGCTGTTGGGCAATTTTTCTGGAGAGTTTTGGATAGATTCAATTGCATTTTCAAATGCTTCTAAATGCCTTTAGCCCAAGGTAGGTTTAGACTCCGTTTGTTTAACTTTCCGAAAAATATTTTCCGAATTTTCCGGTACTCGAGGGGCGATAAATAAGCTAGTCCCGAAAAACATTTTCTCCCTATAAAAAAATAAACTCATTCAAGAGTGAAGAAAATATTTTCTTCTTGTTTTCCTTATCTTTCCTTCTTCCTCTCTTTCACACTTCCTCTCTTTATAATTATATTTTACTTTCTTTTTTCTTTTAAAAATTGAACATTTATTTTTTTTTCTTCTCTTTTTCTCTTTTTTTTTTTTCTCAATCTTCCTCTTCCTTCCTCCCTCCACCGCTTCCTCCTTCCTCCATCGACTACGAACCTTGACGAGAGGCAGCAGCTCAACGATCGGCCATGATGCGGGTCGACGAGCTCGAGGTTCAAATGGTCCCGACGATCTATATATTAACAAATCATACTAATACAAGCACACGCATGCGTGGATTGCCGAAAATTCGCCTTCGAGTCCTTCGCCCATAATTCTCTTTTTTTTTTTTTCTCTCTACCCTGTCTATTTTCACTTTTTAGAGAGAGAGAGAGGAGTCAAAGTCAACCTACACAAATAAAATAGAAGAGGAAAGAGAGAGAATACAAAATGGCGATGTGGTCATTGTGTTAATCTTCTCATTCGTAGCGGCAGTGATTGGTCTTCGATCATCGTCAGCCTTCTCAACTCCATTAATCTACTCTCTCGACTGATTAGAATCCCAATCACAACACCAGCTTTGGGTGAGCTTGGGACTCGCTAACCTCGAGCTAGACTCAGATCGTCGGGACCGGCCGAGCCTCAAAGCTCATCTATAGATGGTAAAAAAATAAATATAAATAATTAAAATTTTAATTTTTTAATAATAAAAAATGAAAAGAGAAAAATAGAAAAACAAAAAATTATTAAAAGGAGTCCATCGAGGAAAGTCGCATCCAATTTTCCATACCAAATGAGGAAAAAAAATTTTCGAGTCTTTTTCATATTTTTAGCAAAACACCGAAAACATTGTCATTATCCTAAAAAATAACTTTTCGAAAAATATTTTTCGAAAGCCTCTCATTTTTTAGCGAAACAAAAGGAGCCTTAGAGGAGTTTTGGGCTTTGAGCATTTCTAAATGCTAATATGCATTTTTTTTCCTCTTTCAATTTTACCATCGCTACATTAAAAAAAAAAAAATTCCACATTTCGGGAAATGCTCTCGCCTTACACGATGTTGGCCTGCTAAGGGCTCAGGCCCCTGGCTAGCCAAATCTGGGCTCACGGAGAAAGGTTTGAGATTTTTCATTTGAAAAAAGAACTCGCAGAAGTCCTTTACAGGTATGGTTTCTTTCGAATTGCATTCCTGTAAAAGTCGTTTTCAATGTGCTTTAAGCTACACTTAAACATAAACTATTTGCATTGCGGAAAAATCTTTTCACCTAAAGTTTTTCGTATTTCCTCAAAAGTCGAATTAAGTGCAGGCTAAGTCCATTAGGTCATTTAATATTCAAATGTTTAAAACTCTTTATGGAAATTGACTAATGATCGAGTTTGGACAGGCCGAGCAGGACTTCAGGCTTCAAAGTACTTGCTCAGACCTGCCCGTGACTTAAATAGATGATTTTTTTTTTTCTTCAGAGGAGGAAGTGGGCGAATTGGGCCGGGGCTCAAGAGAAAATTACTTGGATACATCTATCCAATTTGCGTGGTCGAAGCACACCGTGAGTGCCATAATTTTTTTTCCCTCACTTGAGTGTCTCAAATTTGAAAAAATTATCACTTAAGTGCCATCGCCAATTTGTTTCTACCGAAAATCCTACGTAGGCGTTGGAAAATTTGATGTATGTGTCATTGTCAGAGCAATTTTTTTTTGAATTTTGTAATGTACACATGGATTTTTATTTTTATTTTTAGTTATTTTGAAAATTTTTCGTTTTGTTTTTTTTTTCCACGCTGCTGGCTAGCCTAGGGGCGAGGGTGTGAAGACCATCGCTAGACCTGGGCGAGCCTTGTCAATCGACGCTGAGGGTGTGATGGCCCTCGCCCATGGTCAGTGGGGCCACAAAGGACTTCGCGCCCTTGCCTGCGGCCCCACTAGCTAAGGGCAAAGTAGCCCTTGCCATTGGGCGAGCGGGTTGGCTGGCGAGGGTTGCTAGCGACTTTGTCGGCAAAGGTGGGAAATTCAAGCGGTTTCTTTTTTTTAATAATTAAAATAAAAATATAAAAATAAATAAATAAAAATTCCAAAAAGTATTTAAAAAATCTATAAAAAAAAATCCACATGTCATTGAAAAATAAAATAAAATAATAATAAAAAGTTCAAGTAAGATGATTTGCCAGAAATAGCACTCAAGTGAACGGTTTTGCTCCGATATGACACTCAAATGAGTAAAAAAGAAGTTATGGCATTCAAGTGAACGCCATACACAAATTATGGCACTGTCGGTATACTTATGCTAATTTGTGCTTTATATACATCTCGCTCTCTTCCTCATAAGTGTTTTGAGTCTCGACGACTTGATTACATTTAAGACTCGATTATATTTTCGCAAAACAAAATTTAAGACAATTGATGCATTTGTTCTTTTTTTTTTTTTATAATGATGGGCACATGAAATTTGTATGACTATTACTAATTGCTCTAAAAATTCATCATGATTGAATTTTTCTTTTTATCATATCTTAAAGAAGCTTGTCGCTAGACATCAAATTCCTAGCAATAGAGCATAATTTGGATATGATGGTACATGGTATTAGTTAGGGTGGATGTATTAGTAATCTTGACATGTCATGAGAGCATGAGCATTGTCCATTGTAACACAAATTATGCAAGACTTCGTACTTAGGGAAAGAAAACCCGTAGTGCTTTCCACGTTCATGTTACCTTACGCGCGAGGATATCTTACTATTAGAAAACACACTATCTATTTAGATTGGCAAAAATCTTCCTTTACTTGGCCCATGACGGTCGTCTATATCGGGAAAAAATAAATAAATAAGGGTTTTAAGTAGAGTGGTTTTTAAAAAAAAATAAAATGAGCATTTTAAGTAGACTTTGTATCAGGTGAGTGTTTGAAGTTGCCAAGTTAGCTAGGTTTGAGCTCGCCGGCCGGCTGGCGAATTCCTCACTCCGGCGGAGCATGGGCAATTCTGTCCACATTGCACTAGACGAAAAAAGGGTAAAATCTTAAGAGCCCAAAGCTCCCAATTTGAATTTCAATTGGGGTTTTTCACGGATTTTCTCCCCTTTTCTTGGATTCGCTCTTCAGTTCACCCTCTCGATCATGTATAGAAACATAAGTGGACCAAGAAGACTGGAACGCGGGGAGCTTATCTCGGTCAGATCAGCAAGCGGAGAAATGATCGGGAAGTTCTTGAGGCCATCAAGCGGTGCAACTCGAATGGGCTTGTAAGCTCGGACTCTAATCTGAGGCTAACTAGTTATTTCAGATAAAGTTTACTATCAACACCTCTTTTGAGAAAACGATTGCGCTTCGGGTCTTTTGTTTGGAATTTTTCCTTCATTGTCGGGGATTGGATAAGCGTGGCATAGTTATGGCAAATATGATCCTCTTCCACGTCAAACAAGTGCTTAAATTTAACGACCCCAGCGAAGTTTGTGCAGAAAAGAATTACAGCTGAGAAATATTAATAAGCATGGGCACAAGAAAAGGGGAGAGCCTAAAAGAATCACACTCTAAATTTAAGAAAAGCCAAAAATAAATCTCCCCCCATTTGCAATAAATATAAATAAACAACGTGGCAGCATCAACTAGGGAATGTGATGATCGAGGGCAATGGTTGGTTAGGGAGGCCGGAATGAATAGCAACCCTTGTTTTGTCCCAAGAAAATCTCTCCTCTAATCTCTTTCTTTCTTCCTCAAAACTCAAAGCATTGTTCATGTCCATCTCCAAAATCAGGGGTCTCTCTTTCTCCTCCTCCTCCTCCTCCTTCTAGGGTTGGATCTGATCTCATTCTTGATACATTTACCCTCTTATTGCTTTCATCTTCCTAGCTAAGGACTTTTCTCCACCTATTTGGTGCACAAAATGGTACGTCCCTCACAACGCCCGCTTCTTTTTGTTTCTCGTTTCGATGATTCGCTTCTTCATGAGATGTAGAGGCGAGAAACCCCATGATTAGTATCAATTCGTCCAACTATTCCATATATGGCGGATGGCATTCGGAATTTGGCCAATATAGATGTTCGTTGTTTCACCTGAGAGCATTGTTCGGCCGGCGAACATATCGATAGGTGGATTAGCTAGGACTTTGTATGGCTGAGATTTTTTGCCCCACTTTGCAAGAAACACGGTTTGTTTCGTTTGATTCCACGGTGCACCCGAGCGCGCCCGTGCATGAAGATACAAAGAAATGGGCGATCTAGTTGCCATCGTCGACGATAATTTCTTTTTAGGGGAGAGTTACTTGCACATATAGTCTATCAAAATGCTGAATGGTAAAGAACAATTGGGGGCGCATGCCGAAAATGTGATCCGTCCGGCCCATATATATCATCACTCTAGAAACAATCATATAAACCTTTGGCTTTCGCAAATTAGTGAGACTAAAATTTGCAGGCGAATTCGGCGTCGGGAATGGCAGTGCACGATGAGTGCAAGCTGAAGTTCTTGGAGCTAAAAGCAAAGAGGAATCACCGGTTCATCGTGTTCAAGATCGATGAGAAGATCCAACAAGTTACCGTGGAGAAGGTTGGGAGTCCCGAGGAGACCTACGATGATTTCACCGCGTGTATGCCCCCTGATGAGTGCCGATACGCTGTTTTCGACTTCGACTTCACCACCGACGAGAACTGTCAAAAGAGCAAGATCTTCTTCATCGCCTGGTAACGGGAAAACTCTCAATTCCAGGCTTGCGTTCGTGTCATATTACACATGTTTATGTACAACCAGCTCCTATTCCCACTTGCTACATCTTTATGATTGTTCCATCACCAATTACGTACAAATTTAGTGCAATCTTGACTATAAAGACATAACTTTTCTGATCATGACAAAATGGGATAACAAATAATATGAAGGGCCATGACAACCATGATATATTGACATAGGCATATTCTACATGTTAGAATATAACCACGGCATGATTATTTTGTACGTTATCCTCAGTCATGGACTTGTTTATATCTGTGAAATGTGACTTAATGAACCCACCTCATAATGTGATCTATGTGCTCACAATGATCTAATGATATCTGGCCTTGCTTTGGAATGGTTCGTACTATTCGGATATTCGCTTAACAATTGTTTTTGGGTTCTTTTGGTGGGGGGTGGACAGGTCGCCAGACACATCAAGAGTGAGGAGTAAGATGCTATATGCGAGCTCTAAAGACAGATTCAAGAGGGAATTAGATGGCATTCAAGTGGAGTTGCAAGCAACCGACCCCAGCGAGATGAGCATGGACATCATCAAAGCACGAGCTCTCTGAATGAATGAATACCCTTACTTTTATGAGCTAATAATCTTCCTATGTATCCCAGTGAGCAGCAAATTTTGCTTCTTCTGTATGTTCTGTGTGGGTTATTTGGATTTAAGAATAATTTCGTCATTCTTTCTCAGTCTCGAAGAGAGTGTATATTCATCGTTAGCTAGCACTTGGCTAGAGAGAGAGGGAGATCATGCTCAAACCCTTATCCATGTTTCCACAATCTTTAAGCATTGTACTAAGTTTTCACTAGAAGCCCAACCATGACCGAGCCTCAAAGGCAAATTATAGAACCTCAAATAACTCAACTACTAGAAAATGTCAAAACAAAGTCGAACTATCAGAAGGGAATTTCCCCCCTAGAGGGGGTTTGTGTTCATGCTCTTGCTCTTGCTCTTGTTCTTGTTCTTGTTCTTGTTCTTGTTCCTGTTTTTGTCCTTGTCCTTGCTGCTGACGTTTTGCCAATAGTCATTCTCCATCATCTCAACTTGCCAAGTGGAATGAGCCTTCTTCTCTCTGACGGCTTGGAGCGCAGGAGGGTCGAATGGAGGAGGGAGAGTGCATGGGGCTCCTTCGCTTGGGGACATCACCATGGACTCTTCCATGAACCTCCTGTATGTCCCATTCGACGGGCATGCCATTGCCTCGGAGCATAACTCGACCGCCTTCGGTGGTATGCTTGGCTTGTACGTCAATAGCCTCCCGTACTCGCTCAGCACATGGTACATGTAGTCGTACACATACTCCATCTTCAGCTCATTGAATACGAATTGGCTCCCGCCATTTGCTATGGTCTTTGCCTGGCACAAAAACATACAATCTAAGATGATTCGGTTTGACATGGGTTTGGATTCGATCAAGCAGTCGGGATGTCTAACAAATTTTGATTATTGATCGTTCTGTAAGTGACAAGAATAGACGCGAGTCGACGATCTAAATTTGGAACGTGAATAGGGATTGACGGTTAAGAGGGAGAAAGACCTCGCCGGTGTGATTGTTGCCCCATTCCACAGCAAATTTGAGGGAGGTGCATTTGGAGTAGGGCCTAATTGGCCAGTAGTGTTGCAAGGGGGCCATTCCTCTGGTGAAGAAATCATAGTAATCGGGACGTACTAACAGAGTCATAGAATCGCATGCCAGGATGTACTTCTCGCTTACGGACCATGCCCAACCGTCAATGTATATCTTGTAGCTGTCGAAATCCGACAAGAACAGTCGCTCGTGAAAGCTGTCTTACCGAGGAAAACAACAGCGAGTAACTAATCAACTCTATAATGTGTACCGATGTGTGCATTGGTCCTCTAGATTGGATTGCTTGTACCCTTGTTTGGATTGTTCGTCCCAATCCTGCCATAAGAGATTGATACTAACACGTGTTAGAGAGGCCTAATAGACCATATGAGCGCCGAGTTCACATGCGATGTTCATCAAAGTCGACACGAGATATGCAATTTCCTTTCCTCTTGTGCTTTTACATGTAGATTAAAAGGTTTTTACCTGAATAAATAAGCGGGTATTCCAGTCATATTTATCTGTGACATTGCATTTGAGAAGATCTCTTCTGGTGGGGGCCACATAAGGGTTCCCTCTCCAGTAAGCATAGGGCAATCTATCTTCCCATTTAATCCTCTTATTGCCTTCTTGTATGTCCTCCAACACGTGTGTCCATGGTTTGATGTTTGTCTCCACCCTGCATGTATGTACCAACCATATCATTCTCAGTATAGTGATTTCGCTTGAAAATTAAGAGTTAGTTGCTATGTTCTTATATGGTGAGGGAAATTTGAATCTAATCACCATCCCCAAAAGACCAATCTGGAAAAACTATGTCAAAGGTCTTTCCGTCCCCGCAATAACGGAACAGTGGTGGCGGTCCTGATCTGGGGCGTCGATAGTCCTTCATTCGGATGAGCGGACGATCATCACAGTCGAACATCAGCTCCAAATCAGGCAATCTTCCGGGTAATGCCTAAGTAGTTGCAGTATGCCCCACAAGGTGAACACGTCCCTAGTTTGTAGTGCCGGCCTGTAATTCTCGACATAGGCCCTCCCATCGAGGATGACGAGCCGGAAGTGCGCTGTCTTGCGTGCTCGCTCGACCATGTCCCTCGTGATCCCGGTCTCCTTCCACGGCCGCAGATCTTCGTGGATCCATATGAAGTATGACGGGCATTGACTTGTTGATGATTGGTTTTGAGATTGCTTGGTGAGGTTTTGAGTTGTCGGGTAGTTTCTTGGACATGTTTGAGTGAGGTTATGGCTTGTGCATTGCAGTGGGAATTCTGGTTTCTTTGGTACTTTTGAAGTTGTGAAGATCGATCTTGGATAAGCACCTGAAAAGAGTGATTGATACTGGAAATGCAAAAGGAATGTAGTTAATGTGGCTTCCATCAGATCTAGGAAAATCGCACCGTTCCATATTTCGCTAGAGAGTAATAATCATCTCCTAATTGAAACGAAATTTGGTATGTAGCGACGGGTTACATCAAATGCGGGCCTGTCATGTCTACTTACTGCTTTGATCCAAATGGCGAAAACCAGAGCGCCGACCAAAAGGAAGATGAAGAAGACGATAACCAGAGTAGTGGTCAGGCTCCGCTTCTTGAGCTGCCTCCAACGTGCTCCGGCCGGGGTTTGCTTATGAATTCCATGACCAGAAATGCCCAGATACTTCTCACTGATAATCATCTTCATCTAGTCTTTGATTGTCTCTCTAGCAGTAAAACGTCTGAACCACATCGTACATTGATGGAACATGACATATGAAGACCTCACACATACACATGATAATTGAAGGGTTGTGAAACGCTGCGTGAGTCTCGTTCTTTAGCTGAAGTTTCATGTTTTGCGAGACATTACACAGGCCACGATGCATGCCGGGATGGGCGTTCTTCTCGGCGGCTTTGCTAGTTTAAACGGACGAGTACAGCAGAGAATAATCGAGGGCAGTTTCGTTTTTTTGTGAAAATCGTCTGTTCTCTTCACGTTTAAATGCCTGCATAGGCATATGCTATCGTCCATCTTGCATGTAAAGCGGAAAAGACAACTTCGAATCTAGGAGGAGAGCAATAAAGCTGGCTCATTTAACCAGTCATCAAGTTCTGCACATGATAGGCGTGCATCGGCGACTACGATCATATTCATGGGGAACGTGACAAACCAAGACGATACGGCTCGAATCGCGCAGGTCAAGTCTCCCGTATAGCACTTCAGGTTTTGATTTAGGATAGAGTCTAACATTCTACAAGCAACAACATCTTTGTTAATGGAAGAGCCGACCGGATTTCAGTGCTTAAGCGGGTCGGAGAAGGTACATACACGAATTGAGAGAAGTTAGGAAATTACAGTAGGTCCGGCCGAACCGGCCTACAGCAGCCCATTAAAGGTGTCTCCCCTCTATATTCTCGTCCTTTTTGTGATTCGGAGGTACTACTGGCGGTAATAAAGCAAATATATATACATATATCCAAACTGAAGATGGCGATTCTAAAACCGATGGGTGTATGCATTACTGTGTTTTTTTATGACAGCCTTGCATTGCATCTATTCTTTATGCTGAAACGACGACCTCACCTTTCTGTTCATCAACTTTATTCCCAACCCATTTCGTATGAAATGAGACGGGTCAAGAAGCACAGTGGAGCAAAACATCGAACGTCAACCAACGAGCTGGCTTTTGCGCTCTAACTCTTTCTTTGGCAAGAGGAAAAATGCCCGCCTATAGCTGAGATATGGACCCCTTCTGCACAAAGCCACTGCACTATAAAAAGAGGGTTAGGACCAATTCACTTGCAAATCATCAGAACTGTTTGGAGTCAAAGCTCTGAGAAGTTGATAGTTAAGGCATGAGGAAAGAGATCTCAGTCCCACCACCAGAAGAGAAGAGCAACGAGTCCACAGCTCTCGTTGCTGCTCCAAGTAAAAATCGCCCTCTCTTCTTCAGCCTCCTTTTGTGTTTCATTCTTCTCTTTTCTCTGTGTTTTTGGCTGGAGAGAATAAAAAGTGAGTACTGAGTTGATGCTACATTCATGTCTATGCTCGAAGTAAATGGAAAGATAGAATTATCTCACGCTTATTATTTCTTATTGCTAGTTCTGATCACGGAGAGAAAGGTTATGAATCATCTGATCTTCCCACTTCAAGTGAATTATACCGTCTTTTCTTGTCTGTGGAAGCTGTCCCAAGCTCAAGGGTCACCTTTACGTTCATTCTTGATAAAACTTGCGATATTCTTAATGAAGGACCTACTTTGGAACGAGAACTCCCGTTAGTGTACAAATGAGGCTGATTAAAGTACGTGGATTTCCTTGTGTCTTCACATCTGTAAAGAGATGGAATTGGATCCCAAGTTCAGCCTTTCGCAAAGCTGAATTTGGGGATCGGCATATAAAAAATGCTTGCTTTCGTCGCACTATGCTTGATCTCTCTTTTATCAATTCCAAAGTTGGGTTCTCCACTTTGCATTTCTTTATTCTTACGATTTCCAAAAAGAACAATAGATCCCTACCAATTCTTTTTTTTGGGTAAGGATCTCTACCAATTCTTTGTTGTTCAGTAGAATGGAAAATAGCCACTCTTTTTCCTTTTGTTCCTTAGGAAGTATAAAGAACAAAGGAAAAATAAGGCACTTTCCTGAGGTCATGGGAAGTGCAAATGACCTGTTCTTATCTTCTGTTGCTTCAGATTGCCTTCTGATGAGGTCTGACCCAACAGGATCTAAGAGAATACCCCAGTTCAGAACTAAGTTAAACCCGGTCATGTTGAGTCGTCATTGATATTTGAGCTCTAGATGTCATTAGACATGTAGCGACTATAGATCTCAACGGAGTTTGCTCGTTGCCTTGACGTGAATTTGGCAAAGACTTCAAACAGACGGGTTCCTAATGATTAGTCCTTTATGCTCATCATCTCACGCAAATTCTGTTGCTTGAACCAAGACCTCGAGAATAATCAGTTTCTTGTTGAGGCTATTTACTGTCCTAAGTGCAAGGAACTGGACCATAGTTGGTACGCCAATCATTGGCACCTTCTTCTCTTAATTGGTTCTGCACAAATCATGGAGACCGCTAAGTAAAGCACTTACTTACTGAAGTGGAGATGTTAGCTGCCACTTAGCATAAGACACACTGATCACTCAATCTCCTCTCATCCTCCAGAAATTAAAACTGGCATTGAGGGATGGAATTAGAAGTAAATATGCCGAGAATGTATTAGCAGTTGGAAAAATGCTGTGGCTTTTCACTTCATTGTAATGCACTTCAGTAGTCAATACTTGCCCAAGAACAATTACTCCAGGATACACATTCAGTAATTATTCCATCTTACTCCAATGTAATGTATACTTATTGACAGAGGCACCGGATACAGCGTGGAATAAAGGTTCCGGTGGATCAGTCGACAGGGGTGAGTACGAAAGCGCATATCCAGAAAGAATTGATCTTACCAAAACTTCTTCTATATAGTTCCTAATAACGATGCCATTTTGATTGAGTAGTGACACAACGAATTTCTCAATTTCGAGATCTTTTTGTGTCTAAATGTCGAGTTTCTCTCTTTAAAGATCCGAGATGAATGATGGAGTTTACTCCCAACTCTATTGACCCAGATTTTTTGCATTGTGCTTTTTGCAGACCTTGCGCTAGCAGAAGTTGAGAAGGAAAAGAAACTCACATTCATTAAGGCATGGGAAGAAAGTGAAAAGACAAAGGCAGACAACAAGTAAGCCACACGCATGACACATCTTCTTGGAGTTTTGAATGGGGTTGCCTTAGCGTAACGCATGAATTTCCTTGAATGAGCAGAAGTCTGAAAGTACGATCATGGGGGAAAGAGTTCTTTGTTTTCTTTGAGGAGGGTTTTCCAACCTCCTGCTTATTCGCAATCGGGCACAATGTGCATTGCTAAATCAATCTATCGACATTCCTGTAATCACACAGACCAAATGGTTATACTTAGTCCTATCTTTCCTTCCTTTTTACGTCTGATATCCTAATGTGTGCTACTGAAGTACCAAACCCTTTACTTTTGTTCCGACCGTGAGGAAAGATAGTTCGTTAATATATGCTTCGTGAAAGAGTGCTCAACCCCAAATGGTGGATACTCTGCTTTATCAGTTACTTGACCGTTGGGGCTGTGCTCACAACTTACCGAACATTGTCACTAGCAAGTCCCTCTTCCACATCGTCATCCTCACGCTAGGCCTGTTCTGTTTGCCGCCCTCAGTCCGCAACACCATTGAGCTACTTAGAAATAAGTTTTTAGTGCTAGCTCATAATGGTGTGTCCAAGCAAAGCAAGGTTTTTGCATGAACATGGCGCAGAAAAAGATATCTACTATTACTTGTTGGGAAAACAGCAAGAAGGCTGCCAAAGAAGCCGATTTGCGAAAAACAGAGGTAACATCTGCAAGCACCCGCTTCCTCCGTTTTTTCCTTATCATTTTGTTCTTTCCTCCAGCTTGGAACATCTGCTTCTAAGTGTTTCTTTTCCTTGCATCATGCGCTTTTTTCTTGGTTATTCTCAGTTCCGTGTTCATGGTGTGCAGGAACAGCTGGAGAAGAAGAAGGCCGAGTATGGGGAAAAAGTGAAAAACAAGGTAGCATTGATTCACAAGCAAGCAGAAGAAAAGAGGGCAACAATCCAAGCAAAACGCTGTGAAGAAATTCTCAAAGCAGGGGAAATAGCTGCAAAATATCGTGCTACTGGGTACGTGCCGAAAAAGTTCCTCGGGTGTTTCTGAAAATTGTTGATCTTGGACCTGACCAGAAGGCAAGAATAATAGCTCTCATCGATATTGTTTCTGTCGTTTCATGCTGTTAGTGCGTGAACCTTGCTGAAAAAGGAAGATTACTGTCTGTTTTTCGTGCTTCCATGATGAGAGGCTTGTTTGCCATGTCATATCTGCAGTCCTTAAATGGTTGTGAGTGATCTTCACCTGTTATTCCTATGAAGGAAAGGTTTTTCTAGTCTAGGTTACTGGTTCACATGTAACACCTTTCTTCCATAACAGAGGGCTGCTAGTGGTTTTTTGAAACCATATTCCAAATCGAAATGATTCGAAGCAACTGCTGAACAAATTTAACATCCGTATCTTACATCGGAACATGAGACCTATCCATGTAATGCATTAATAGGGTCCGGAACAAGAAAATTTCTAGATACAGCAGAGCAAAAGAGACTAAGCAAGTAAGACATTACCATAGAGTCAAATGTTACGTTCACATCTCCTCTTGCCAATGTAAAAAGCTCAAAACTCTAGCAGGAGAGGCCTTATAAAAGGCAGAGGCTTAGCCGGGGTTTCATAACTGCAAATATTTCGTAACTTTCTAAACCAAACCAGAAGATGAAGCATATTGATCAATATCTCCTCCTAAGAAGCTAATGTCATTGTTGATAGGAAAATCCAGCAGCAGCTGCAACGCAGTATCTGATGAATCTTCTAAGGCACTAGAGCCAGAGGACTCTGTCCCTGCAGCCATTAGTGGAATGTAGGATTTGCACCTCTTATATTCCTTATCTTCGTCTCCATCATTTGCGGCAGCAGCAGAACCACCCAAGGAAGGACCAATTTCAGTGCTGATGGCTGAATTGGATTCACACTTCACAGATGAAGATGCTGGAGAGAAACTGGGCTTCTTCCCATTTCCATGCTTATCTTTCTGAAAGATTCTCCAACTTCTGAGTTCCACAGCGGAGGAAATGGTCAGCATCAGTTTTGGAAGTGGATTATACAGGAAGGACTCCCTAGAAACCCGAGCTTCAGCTTCAAAGCCTAGCACTTTCCCACTGTGCCATGTGACGTGTGATTGTGGATGTGGGTGAGTTTGCGATAGGGCCACGGGTTACGAAAGGTTCATGAGTGGGGGTCGAGGCCCATGCAGAGAAGACGCTTCTTTAGATGGGTGTTCCCAGGTTCTTGATCTCATGTCCGTTCTTCCAGGAAGTTGAGCAGCAATGGCAGCCCACCTGGCATTACGAAGGGAACAAATCAAAGGCCTACACTTACGCTTCAAACGACAATCTGTTGAGTCCTAATTGTCTACAATAATAGAGCAGTTCTAAGATACTTTCAATCACTGCTACATTTAAATTAGTTAGATACAAAACAAATGAAAATCAAGTGGCCAATGCTTAAGCGAGATCGGGACATTATATTAGCTACAAAATAAACAGCCTAATGTAAGCAAGGGTAAAAAATGCGTCTTCATGACGCTATCTGGAATTCAAACACATCCTTCACAGCTTAGGAATTCACAAGCAGAAGCTAAATTATTTGTTAATCGGGTAAATTGTCATTATTTTTTGGCCATTTCTTGACCAAATTTGAATCTAGTAAGATTATATGGTACCGATCATCAACTTGCTTAGGCAGAACAAAATGTTCGGGTGTCAAACCGCTATAGATCTTCCACAACTTAACAGGTCAAGTGCCATAAAACAACAGTAACTGATATAATTCCAAAAGGGTACCTTCCATTCTATTAGCTATTCACGATCTAAATGCAAGCAGAGGTTTTATTATCTCTACTCAGCTAAGCCCACATATCCAATGAACTGGTTGTTCAGCCTAAGCACCAGGCATGAGTACTTGGAGAGTGTAAGAGAGGTACCTGTTACCGAGTATTCCATGAAACTGAATAACAGGCTTCTCCTCCTCGGGAGTAAAAGGCCACGTTTTATGTCTGGCCTGAGATAGTTCGTCCACCTTAGCCGGCAACTCTTGCCGCAACGAAGAAGACCTATCAAGCAGCAGCGGCACAACCATCAGCAATGTATGAACTCACAAATCAGCATAAGTAAGAGCCATCTAGTGCAAAACTACGTTTGCGCACCAACTATATCTGTCTGAGTAAAGATGCACAACACCACCTAAAAGAACACACTTTTGCCCATTCTCAGACTCTCCGAAGCAAAAATATGGCACTTCGCCTTTAGAACCACACTGATCCTCTTATAAGACAAGTTTCAAAGAAGCCCTTGCGGTGATCAAACATACAATAAACCGAAAAGAAGAACAAAAAGGGAAACTTTAGAAGAAGAAGAAAAGAAGAAGAGGAGGAGGAGAGAAGTGTTGACCCACCTGCAAGCTTGGGGATGAGAACGCCAGCTTCCATGGCCATTCTGTCTGATATACCCAACAAGAATCTCATCTTCCTCGGCCGTCCATGCCCTTTTTTCAAATCCTTCTTGCACAGCATGGTGTCCTTCCCATTTCTCTCACCCACTCACAAAGTTACCACAACAAACCACAAACAGAAGACCCCAAGAGAACCAAGAAACGCCTTTTAAAGCTCTTCAGTCTGTGAGTGGAACAGAGCAAAAGAAGTACGGAGTAGTAGTGAAAAAGACTATCTTGGAGAGAGAGAGAGGAGAAAGAGAGAGAGACGGAGAGAAGAGAGGATCATGTAATATGCGAGGGGTTCTCTAAATGCCCATTTCGATTTTACTGCATCTGGGGAGGTATCGAAACTGAACTGGACACAACTTGTGGGAGTGGAAGGACGATCGGCGAGTTTTTAAGCTGTGGCACGCATTAAATGGGACGTATTTTGCTGGGAAGAGACATTAAATGGTCGAACGTATCACGTATTCAAGTGATGTATCCCATTGGTCCTAACAGTAGCGCTCGTACACCGAGAGCAAACGAAGGGATTTGGCAAGAAGAAGGAAGACTGAATCTTGATCATCATCACTCAATTGGTGTTAAGTTTCTGAGGCCCTTTGTGCAGAAAATGAAAGCCATTTAAAGCGGCACTCCCTCTTTTGGGACGTTTTCAACTGTGGGGCTGAAGGAAGGGAGGAGAGAGAGAAAACCCCGTGAAGTGACAATCAAGAGGGTTGCATTAATGGCGGATGTCCTTGAAGAGAGGAAGAGAGAGACAGAGAGAGAGATCTCCAGTCAGGAGAGAGAGAGGTGAGTGCGTCTCGTCATTAATGCTATGCCTCTATGACATGACAGAATGGGGGGATAAGGGACACAGTCTGAGTGACGACCTCCTCCATCTATCTTCCTATCCTCGCATTCCATTCCCACTTGCTAATGAACTGCGGCTGACAGTGCGATAACGACACATTCGTTTGAGGATTTTGTTGATAACTATCTCATTGCAAATGCTGATCAAGCAACTGACATGAATGCTACAGTTTTTTTTTTCTTCTCTCGTAGGGGTTTTTTCATTATTTGTACTATGATCGACTCACCCCCTCACCGTCAATCATCATTTTAGAGCGACGACCCCTGCTATTTACTCATTCTCCCATAAACCATATCCACTCCCTTACCCACCCATACACGGCATCACAGGCGTGTTACAGAATCCGCCCGCTACCAGGGAACAGCTCGACCCTCTCCTCCCTTCAGGATACCGAGAGTTCTTCGGTAGTTCGTACTTTGTCATTGAAAGGGGGGAAATAAACTGACCCCCAAGGCTCGGTAGGTTGTCCCCCCAACTGCCATGTAGTCATCTTGCTTTTCGACATACCCAAAAAAAAAAAGAAGTGGGACCCAAAAAAACGACAAAACGCTCAATAAAAAAGCAAAGTGAAAAGGCAAGGGGCTTCGGGGAGTTTTCCTTCGGCAGAAGGAAAAAAAGAAAGAAAGAGAAGGAGAGAAGAGAGGAAAGGAAAAAGGAAAGGAGAAAGGACATCAAACAAGCACGAGAGAGGAGCAATCTTGCACGTGTTTTATCATACTAACCTCCCACCCGGATGAACGCGCAATGTTACTAGTTTATCACGTGTTAGAAGGGTTAGGACGTTATTCTGTACTTTTATTCGACTGATTATTGAATT
>JAGVVM010006590.1:0-26277 GCA_019149425.1 Psidium friedrichsthalianum
CCTGATGCTCAGCCTTTCTCCTGCAGTTTCTGCTCTATCGCCAGGGCTCTCTCATACATCTCGTTTATAGTCCCTCAGCACCATACGATCGATCATACTCTTCGGTCTGGCTTCAGTCTCTTCTCACCTTTGGCCTTGTCCCACGATCCTCACCGTCTCGATCAATTTAGACAATCTGGCAAACTCCGCCCTCACATGGTAGACAGGCGTCATCTGTCCCTGCCTGAGCTGAACTCCTCCATTTTCTTTCTTGCATTCCGTCAAGTACTTCCCTGAGGCTGCACAGAAAGCAGTCCAATTTGGACTTAATGCCTTCAGTGAAGACTCTCCTCGGGTGGCCTTCCACCATTCATCCAGTGCTCTAGAGCTGATAGGTCGCCAAGTGAGACCTTTTCCTTCGTCGTGCATCCAAGCACAGTAATGCATTTCTCCGCTGCTCGGTCCACAAGGCGCTACCTCCTGGTTCCTCCATTCTACCGTCAATTCCACCAGGGGGGCGGTTGCGAAGCTGTCAAGAACTCTCCACAAATGTGATGGGTCTGTACGTCTTCCTTACCATTCCCATTGGCCTCCATTGCTCCATTAGCAGCGCCGTTCGCTGCTTGTACAACAGTGTACAGGCTGAACATTGAACCCATTATGGGAATTGTCGGATGAATGGTATATTTCATAAATGCGCTCTGGTTGATCCTCACATCAAAGTTGGCCACTTGTAGACGACTCACCAAAAGGGAATGACTAACTGAATTTTCCCAAACAACGCCCTTGTGGTCCTGAGACTGCGAATACGTCTGTATTCTATGAAATCTGCCACTCACTAAATCCGATCCATTGGAGAAAAGGGCATACAAACAATCGCACTAGTAGATAACACCATGGGAATGGTTCAGTTTCGAAATGTCGCCCACTACAACAGACAAAAAAACCGAAGGGCAGACCTCCGTGCACTTCGCGAAGCAAGATGTGAATGGAAATTTCGACATGCCCCGGTAATGCTCAGATCCTTAGAATTAGTCTGTAAATAGCTTTTGAGACGATATGACAGACTCGAAACCAAATCCAGTCTGAATTTCGTTTCGTGAGCGAGCTCGGGACCACCCTCGGTTGCTTTGGTCACATCAACGCGGAAGTCAAATCAGTGTCAATCAATCGCAGTGTCACTCATCAGATCATCCGACATCAATCAAATCATTGCAGCAATTTCCAAGGCAATCCCATCACAGTCACTCAAAGAGTACACAAGTACACATTCAAAAGTCCTCTTTCATTCACAGTCTACCTCTACCTACTCCACTAGACCTTGCTCTTTTAACTTTTATAAACCCTTATAAACTCTCTTCCTCCTCGTCGCTCGTCCAAACTGCGACCGGCCACCGCCCATCTTCCCCTCTTCTTCTTCTGTCCTCCCGTCGTCACCTTCACCTCCACGATCTTCTTTCTTCTTGTGCAGCCCAAACGCCGCCGTTCAAACGTCCTCATCTCCGCCGGCCGCCATCAGCCGGAGCTGTCCCAACCCCTTGTACGTCCCTCAGCTTTGTTTTCTGTCACGCCCGGCCGAGCCCCTCGAGCGAGCGCCTAGCAAGGCGCTGCATCAACTTCATCGCATATCCTATACATTTCACTCTTCCAAATTCTTTACTATCACGTCAATTCTATTGAATTGATAATGTGCTATATCTCTTCAATAGACATTCTGCTTTGTATGTGTAGCGAAGACTAACATCAAGATCGGCCACAAAGACAAGGCGTTATATTACTCTTCGTTGCGACAGACGGCGCGTCCTCAAAAAAAAATACATGATAGGGACCTAGACAACTGACTGTGAATTCAGGGACACTTGGCGTACATTGCTATTGGTTAATAACCAAATCTCTCCTGCTGGTACTGTGCCTCCTAGTCTACAGCTCATCGCAAACAACAGATAATAGGTAGTCATAAACTAGAAGGAACACACGCAACAGCATTATAAGACATCAAGCGTTAGGTACATGACCCAAAGGAAATATCAATGCACGGCTCTAACACCTACATCAGACCTTCCAAAAGCTGGACCTGACACCACTACAGTCGTCGCTCTGCTCTCCTCGATCCTCCTCTAGTCGGTGTCCATGGCATCGCCCTCCTCTTGGCCGTCTATCTCCGAGCGTCCTGGGGCTGGTCAATGCTCCAACATTGGGGTCGGGGTCGACCACCTCTAGCTCCTTTATATACAGCAGGTCGTGAATCGTGGGTCGTTCCTCCAGGGGTATCGAGGGCATCTCTCAGGTCCATCCAAACCTAACTCTCGTCCTCATCTATACCAGGCCTCGAACCTATAGGGAACAAGCTAGGACCTCCCTGATCCACTCAAACGTAGTCATCCCTGAGTCCCTCGTAGCATTTGACTCGTAATGGTGGGTACCTCGGGCTCCATCCTTCGCCCGCGAGCAAAAATAGGGTGCGCCTCCCTGGTCGGATCTGAACATATGGCAACCACCGGCCGTGAGTCGAGGAGCTCGAGCAAGCTCAGCCACTATCCTAGCCTCAGATAAGGGTATACTAGTGGTTCGGTCCTATCCTGACTAGGGCGTCGACTCTCCTAGCTCTAGTATCCTCCTGTTGTAGATACCCAAACCCCCAACGTATAGAACGTTCAAACTACGCGATACAACGCATAATGAACATGCAGACGGTAGTCAAAAAAAGCATCATAGCAATTCAATATGCAAGACAATGCATGCCTTCATATGCTCAAACGATCCCAGCGGATCCTCCCGCTTATACCATCCCATTTCCCATCGAGGGCCCATCGCAAAACAAAGGTCCACTTGGCACGTGCCATCAACCCGCGTGTGGTACGGCCTTAGGTTGGCACGCTTATCCCTCCACTTCCCCGCGTAAAGACGCCTCGGGCTCATCCCACTGTGCCACTCGGCAACGTGCCTTAACCCGCGTGTGGTACGCCTCAGGTTGCACCCTTATCCCTCACTTCCCCGCGTAAAGACGCCTCAGGGTCATCCCACATGTCACCCCTCCCGGTGATCATGCCATGGCTCACAGTACATGATGCTCAAACATTTCAACCACACAACGATCACAGAGCAGGCAATCCAGTAAATTCATATGCCGAGGCATACAAATTTAACAATTTACAATTGTGTCATCAAACCCATATTCATCGGGATATGTCTCATACAGACCGGGTACTTTCACACGAGATTTCTCAATCACTGGGTTTAGTTGGTACCCCACGAAATTTACCTTAGGCATTACTTCTCTTAAAACGAAGACACCCGATAACTCAATTGTGTTTATTTCACCCTTAGGATTCGTCTGTTTTCAGAAACCAGTCAATCCGGCCTGATGGCTCGCCCAACTTGGTATTATTGACTATCCACCTTTGCCCGACATCGGCCCACAAATAAGGTTTGAAGATACTCTGGTCCCCATTTCTTATTAAATTTTATTAAACCCAACAACTAAGGCCCGAGTTCTTTCTAAAGTTTAGGCCCATAAGTAAGTTAAGTCACATTTAACCCAAGGCCCATCTACTAATCACAAGCCATGATCATATTATAAATAATTAAATCATTTAAGCCCATTATTTTATTAATTTCGGATGGGTCCCAAGCCCAAGTTTTAAGGTAAGTCTTTAAAGCCTTCTTGTATAATTAGCCACATTTCATAGCCTAAGCCCATGTGTTATTATTGGGCCCTAAAATTTTACATTCAAGACCATAATTTGGGCCCCAATTCAATTTAATTTTTCGTCCGATTAGAGAGCCCATTGAAATAACTTAGGCCACAAGTTCTTATTAGCCTCATTTGGCTTAAAATAGTCCCTAAGCCATTTGCATCTTTGGCCCATCTATTCTCACGCCCAAGTTTCAATTCTCACCCATATTTAACATTCCTAAGCCCAAATTAGGTCACCCAAGTCTACACCCAGTCCGAATAGCCTAGCACCCGAATTGCCCATGGTTTTTCTATGATAATTCTCACCATTTCCTCTACCCAATCATGCACCGAACATTCACGTGACTAACCAACATCATATACAGCGATCCTAGGCCAAGGTTAGAGGTTTTGCTTATCCGGAATCGGCTGAAACGAAGATGAAGTGTGCAGGCCTAAATGTCGTTCAAGGGCCCACGGTCCAAAAGGGAGTCAGGTCGGCGTTCGGGCTGGTTCCAACGGTTCACAAGCCTTCTTAAGAACTAATACCACGACCCTAGTGTCAGAAGGATGAGGAATGAAGTGGAAACAAGTTTCTGGTGTCCCGACCTTCAACGGAGCAAAACGGCAGGGAGGAAGGACGAAGAACGGGGGCTGGTCGGGGGTGTTTTAGGGGCTCACATGCCACGAAATCAGGAACAAGGCTTAGAAGACTTACCAGAGGAGATTGGGAGTTGGTGGTGCCATGGAGGCCGAACGGCGCGGCGGACGGGCGGAGCAAGGGAGAAACCGAGAGGAAAGAAGAAAATGAAGGAGAAGAAGAATGGAGGAGATGGTGTGGCAAATGAGAAGAAGATGGAGAGAGAGAGTGAGGAGATTATAATGTGTAGAATAAAAGAAAATCAAGGGAAAATCAATAATAATGAGGGTAGGTGTACTTGATGGGACTTGATGGACATGATGGGATTGTCTTGAAATTGTGCCCTTTGACTTGATTGATTGGATTGATGTGATTGATGGGACATTGATTGATTTGACACTTGATTTTACTTGCCTCGATTTGCATGCCAAATGCACCGATCGGGCCCGAGCGCGAACGAATTTTCGGACTGGATTGGGTTTTGATCTACTATATTCGCTCTCAAAAATCCTAATTTATCTAATTCTAAGGATTGAGCATTTACCGGGGGCATTTCGGTAATTTTCCATTCACGTCTTGCTTCCTGACGTGCCCGCGCTGTCTGCCCTTCGGGCGACATTTCTGAAACTGTATCCATTTCTTCATTGTGACATCTTAGAAAATTCGATTGTCCAATACCGGAATTCATCTCGTGGCCAAATCATTTAAATTACGACTTTGTCGAATTCCTCAGACCAACGGGCGGTGTTCAGAAAATTTTCCTAGGTAGCCATTCCCCTTTCGGTTAGTCGTCTCGCTTGATCAGACTCGAGTGAGGCTTACTAGAGCGTATTAATGAAATATATCCATTCAATTTATAAATTCCGAAATGGTCGAAAATCTAGAATGTCACATTTTCCCCTCATTTCGGACTCTTGGAGAGCCCATTTCGAGTCATGACCAGCCCCGTTTCCCTTCGTTATTCCGTTCGTCTTTCGCGAGGGCGAAGAGAGGTCCGACCAACGCGTCCTACTCTATTCGGTTTCTCACTTCTATTGGGCTTGTGGAATCATTGTTTTAGGCCTTGGGATAAGCTATTGAACCTTCGGAACCAGCCTTGCATGCCGACCCTCCTCCCGTCCACGTGATCACCGAACGGCCATTTTAGGCCGCGCCCCTTCATCGTCGAACCCAACCAAGTTTCGGGTAAGCATAACCCCTAATCATAGCCAGGAATATTGTATGCATGGTGTGATTCTATGTATTAGGGGTGATGATGAGGCATTAGCAGAATAATGGGTGATTATGGTGGATTTTTATAAGACTAAATTGACTATTAGTTGGCCGGGCCTTATGTGTGGGCTTGAGGAATTGAAATGGGCTTGGAAGTAAATGATGTGGGCTGCAAATAAGGAGGTTAGGCGTGTGGAAAGTGGGCCGATGGAACAAATGGGCTAGGGGTTAGTTTTAGTCTAATTTGGGCCATTCTTGGACTTGTAGGTTTAAGCTATTTTAGTGGGCCTCCATTTGGACGAAAATGCATATTAATTGGGTGTAATTATGGGGCTTGGGTATAAAACTTGGGTCCCACTATGATACATGGGCTTAGGAATTCATTTTGGGCCATTTTTACCTAATATGAACTTCATGGGCTTAAATTGTATAATGGGCCATAAGTTGGAACGAAAATTTAGTTAAAATTTGGCCTTATTATGGTCTTGAACATAAAGATTCCGGGCCCATTAATGTATATGGGCTTAGGCTATAGAATTGGGCCTAAAATGACCGGGCAAATGGGCTTAATGGACTAACATTAACTTTGGGCATGGGCCTTACACGAAAATTTATAAAATATTGGGCTTATAATATTTAAACTATCCAACATTAAACTATGGGCTTGGAACTAGTAAATGGGCCCAGGACCTATTGGCTTAATTCAATTTAATGGGCCTGAAATTAGGACGAATCTTATGGGCCTTAGTCTGGGCTTAGCCTAACTTAATAAAACATATTGAAAACCAAAAGTATTTCAAGATATTAATTATGGGCCGTTGATTTATCGAGGACTAACGATAGAGACTGGGCTTAAGCCGGGTTATTGGGCCTGATAGGACCAGGTTCAGAAATAAATGGGTCCTAAAGGATGATGTCAACTACGATTGGGTTCGTTCGAGAGGATTATTCAAGAAGAAGCAAATGTCTAATATAATTACGAGGGGTACCCGAATCAAATCCAGTTGATTGTGAAATTGCGTGTTGGGTACAGGGTCTGCATGTGGCACCCTCCGATGGATATGGGTTGTTAGACCAATTGTCGAATTGTATGCCTCCTTGCTTGTGAGATCTCTGAAATTGCCTGCTCTACGATTGACCCACTGTGAATTTGTTTAAGCATCATGTACTGTGGGCATGGCATGAGTCACCTGGAGGAGTGACATGTGGGATGAGCCCTGAGGCGTCTTTACTCGGGGAAGTGGAGAGATAAGCGTGCCAACCTGAGGAGTACCACACGCGGGTTGAGGCACGATGCCGAGTGGCACTGTGGGATGAGCCCTGAGGCGTCTTTACGCGGGGAAGTGGAGAGATAAGCGCGCCAACCTGAGGCGTACCACACGCGGGTTGAGGCACGATGCCGAGTGGCACTGTGGGATGAGCCTTGAGGCGTCTTTACGCGGGGAAGTGGAGACATAAGCATGCCAACCTGAGGCGTACCACACGCGGGTTGAGACACGATGCCGAGTGGCACTGTGGGATGAGCCCTGATGGGAATCGAAGAGATAAGCGGGCAGGATCCACTGGAATCATTTGAGACAAACTGAAGCATGCATCTGTTTTGCATATTGAATTGCTGTCATTGTCTGTTGACTGCCCGCCTGCTTTTTATGATTTGCATCACCGTGCGTAGTATGACTGTTCACGCGCTGGGGTTGGGTATCTACACAAGTGAGGGTACTCGAGTTAGGTAACCTGAATCCCTAGTTACTGGATAGGACCAACCTCACTAGTATACTCTATCCTACGCTAGGATTAGTGGTGAGCTTGCTGAGTCCTCGACTCACTGGCGGTGGTTGCCATATTTTCAGATCCCAGACACCAGTGATGGCCGCACCCCCTATGCTCTTTGGCCTGCCGGTGCAGATGGAGCCCGAGGTTACCCACCATTACGATGAAACTGCTACGATGTGGCTCAGACGACTGACTACTGTATGGGTAGATCAGGGAGGTCCCCAGCTTGTTCCATATAGGTTCGAGGCCTGGTATAGAGAGGACGAGTTAGGTTTGGAGGGACCCTTGAGAGATGCCCTGATACCCATGGAGGACGACCCCACGATTCTACGACCTGCTGTATATGGAGGTGAGGTGGTCGACCCCGACTCGATGTTGGAGCTACCGTCCCCAGGACGCTCGGAGATAGATGGCCACGAGGAGGGCGATGCCATGGACACCGACCAGGAGGAGGATCCCGAGGAGCAGCTAGAGGACTGAGTCCTGCTGATGCTGGTCTAGTTTTCGGGAGATGGTGTGAGCGTAGGTGTCGAGACCATGGGTTGTACTTTCTTTTGGGGGTCTGTACCGAACACCTTGTTGATATGTATATGTTGATGATTTGTGCATTCCCTTTTTGTGTACTACCCAATTATCGTATGTATGCATGTATGGAATAGGATATTAGCTTCCGCAGGTTCAAGAGATTGAAGGACGCGTCGTCTGGTCGCGACGAAGAGACTCCCTAAGCCGTCGCGTATCGTGGACCAGGCGTGCGCGAGTAGAATCTAAATGTATGAGCGGGATTGTCGCGAGCTCGATTGGGGTTCGGGGCGTGACAAACAGTGGCAGCCCTCTCAGCGGCTTGCCTACCCATCAAGTTGCTAACCTCGGTCAGCACCCTCATCATTTCTTCGATCCTCGGGTCTCCTTCGGGTGCGGGAGCCCTTGAACTTGACGCACCAGCACTGGGTCTTCTGCCCCTATTGCTCATCCTTTCAACTATCTCTCACCTAAACCAAATAAAATTCCATTCAGGAATTTGGAATCCTAAGACTAACAATCAAGCTTTCGCCTGCCATCGCGTCTACTGACATGATTATGCATGTAAAGTTCGCTGCAGCTTTTAATGCAATTGGACTCGGAAGACACCTAGACTCAACCCTGTCAATGCCTAACCCAGGCCACTCTGTTCGCCACCTCAACTAGAAGCCTGCCGGGAGCCGCTCCTTGATCGGGTCTCTGCCCCGGCGACCACTCCCCGCCCTCATCATTTCTTGGTGCGAACAGTTGTCCTAAGTCATTCACCTCCAAAGAGAGCCCCATTCCACGTGTCCCATACCACACTTCATCACGGTTTGTAGGCGTCCCGTCAGACCTGTCCCATACCAGGCTGACGGTATCCAGCCCAATAAAATGTGATGGTTCATGCATGCACTTTTCAAATCCAAAACCTTCATTTTAAATCGTTTTCGTTTTAAACCACTTGCTTTCAATGCAGAAACCATGCAATGCATTGTTGACACCTGATTTTTAATCACATTTTCTCTTTAAAATTAATAAAAAATCCATAAAAATTCATAAAATTAAAAAATCAACTTTGGGGACCTTGGCTAAGCCTAGGGAATCAATTTTGACCAAAAAATGATTTTTCATATTTTCAGTATTTTTCGGTATTTTTATTTTCAAAAATTCATAGAAAATCAAGAAAAAAATGAGAAAATTACAAAATCAACTTTGGAAGCCTTCATCGAGCTTAGGCTACCATTTTTGAATAAAAAATAATTTTTCATATTTTTTGCATTTTATATATATATATATATATTTTAGAAATTAGGTAAACATTTGAGAATAAAATTGCATTAGAGGCCGCAAAAATATGTAAAAATTGTCAGTGTTTTTCTTTTAATTTTCTCTTCATTTTGGCCAAAGAAAATTAGCAAAGATTAATATGAAATTGAGAATTACTTTGTTAATCTCATTTTCATGTTAATTAAAAAAATTATTATTAATTATAGGAAAAACCATTTTAGCGTTGTAATTTTCAATTTTTGCAGTCGTGATGTTGTCCTCTAAAAAAAATCCAAATTTTTCAATGGCCGTACGGTGCATTTTCCGTTGTCGCATTCGGTTCTTCGGAATTCAATTTATTGTTTGAAACGTTCTTCCGTGATGCGTTTTCGTGTGCGTGGGATTACCATTCGAACATGCAAGATCGACTTTCGAGAAGTTGGAGAAGATTGAACAGGGTACATATAGCGATGTCTTTCGAGATTTTGAGAATGGAAAGATTGTTGCTCCAAAGAAAATTCGGTTTGATAACTTTGAGCCAAAAAGCATCAGATTTAGGGCACGAGAAATTTTGATTCTCCCTAGGCTTGACCATCCAAATATTACGAAACTGGAGGGGTATAATGCATCGGGACTTCAAGGGATCAAATCTTTTGGTAAACAACGGAGGAATTCTGAAGAATCAACAGATCATGGAGCATCAGTCGATCTGCGGAATGTTAGCTGTGTGTTTGTAGAAATTCTCCTTGGAAAACCCGTTCTAGAGGGAACGGACAAATTGAACTTTATAGATGCTGTTAAAGCCGGCGATACTCATTAATTTAGCACGACTTGGAATCATCCCACAACTCTTGGAGCAGCTATCTGTCTATTTGGAATCATCACATAGTAAGAGCGGTTTGAAAGATGATTAACAGGTTAAAACATGCTGGTGCTATTATAGCTGAATCAAACTACTGGTCCACGATCAAAGGAGGACTCACAGCTGATGAATCGAGACCAAATAATTGTCTCGAGGATCGCCAAAGTTCAGAACAAGATAAAAGAGAGGAATGATGGAGTTGAAGGGGACTCGCGTGGAGTCTGAAGGGAATGGACGATGAGATTTTCGGTGGAAAAGGTGTCGGCCAGACAGATGAGAAGACAAGAGAAAATGGAGGACACGGTTTAGTGGCAGAGGGGGGCTCACATTGCCCTCCACCATCAGGAAGAAAGGAGGTATGCTCGGTCAAAAAGAAAGAAGGAATGAGGAGTGAAAAAAAAAGGTGATGGAAAAAAAAGAGAGAGGATGAACCCCCACTCTAGTCGGGGCTCTCTCTCGTGGGGAGGGGAAGTTAATGTCAAGTCTGGTCTTCCGGCCGCCACGAGCATGGAGAAGTTGGAGCTCTTTAATGGTGAATAACACATTCTAGACATTCGGATGTCTTGGAGGGGGGATCGGTCCGAGAGGCAACGGGTAACGAAGGGGGAGGTTCTTGGTGCGACTCGCCACCACCTTCGCCGGCGAAGATGACGGTAACTGACGTAGCTGAAGAGATCTCGTTCCAGAAACTCAACGACGGCGAGTCGCTCCGCAACCTTCTCAACGGCGTGTTGCGGAGAGAAGTCGGAAGTAAGTTCATGGAAAGATCGAGAAGAGTCACATTCTGGCTCAGAGTGCTTGTAACATGAGGATGGCGGGAATCGGAGAAAACAACGGAGTGTGCGTACACTCGCGTCTCCTCCTCGAAAGCTAAGTTTTCTCAAACTCTCCAGGATCTATCTTTCCTTATATTCGGCCACTACTTTACCCTCCTTCATCCCATCTATTTTCTGTAGGTCCATTTCCCCATATTGGGCATGAAAGAGAAGGAGTTCAAAGGAACCACGGAGCGACTGAAACTCCACGTGAGGCCATCAACCAACCTGCATGTGGTGCCGAGACTTGTGCTTGAAGTGATCTACATGCAATTGCCTGCACGTAGAGCCTTTGAAGAAATGCTTGGAAAAGAACAAAATCGACTACCTGAAGTGCCAACCGCAAATCGAAGCTCTCGAACCCTCCTGTCCCCGGAAGAAGCCGAGCTCAGTCTCCTCCGTCGAAGCTACTCCACAACTCAATCTCGCGAACGTCGGCGATCGAGTGCACAAAGATTCTCGGTTTCGAACCGCTCCATGGGTCGCGATTCTCTCAAAATCGCGACTAACGTGTAGATTAGAAGAAGTGAAGTCGTGATGACCGCATATGAAATGCAAAATAATGTCGGCACAGTCGTGGCAGCCCTAACGTTCGCATGGACCATGTTCAAGCAATGCTGCCTCCTTTCTCAGCATTTCAAGGCTGAGCTCTCGGATCTCAGGTTCTTCACACTCGCCGCACGATGGTTCGACGCTGCGAGAATATGGAGAACTCTGGAGCGAATTCTGAAAACGTTATGGTGCCGCCAGTCGGAGGCGATTGCTAGAAGGAGGAATCACCATCGCCAATGGATTGGTCGGTGATCGGGCGGGAGCGCGCGCACGAGCGAGGATTTAGAACTTCCCCTCGTTGAATATAGTCCCACAGCTGTTTATTGTTTCTAGGCAACCACCAATGCCAAGCGTTGATGAAAATGCATTTCAAGACAACAATACGGGGACGCCATAATCATGTACATGGGGACATCTTTTTCGAGAAGGAGTACAGTTGGAGAGGGGAAGCGAAGCGTGCAACATGCAAATGAAGACAACAATGAGAGCATCCACAAAGGTACACCCGCCGTCGCCAATAGAGAACCTGAATTGTTCATGGTCGAGATCAAGAGTACGCCGGACGATGACATCTTTATCGCCACCGCGAAAGGCGATGTGGACAAGTTCATGGAAGCCATCGAAATGTATTCCGCCGAAGAGAGGGCTCCTTTACGCGACCTTGTCGAAATGACGGGCCCTTCCGGGAATTGGTTGTTCTACAGCACAGCGGCCGTAGAGAATGCCGACATCCTCCGAGCCCTCCTCAAGTTCCTTCGTAGGCCATTTTACGTCTTCAACACGAACTACCAAGGTGACAACCTGCTCCATGCCTCGCCAAGAGTGGCAGGATCCGCACGGTCGACCTCCTCCTCAATCACAGCAATGCTTAAGCACCATTCGAACAAGCTGGGAAACACGCGGTTGCATAGGGCTGTGACGATTGGCAACTTCGAGTTGATCAATCTGCTCCTGGGCCGATGCTCTGGATTGGTGCATGAGAAGAACGAGGAGAGCAAGGTATTGTTGTGCTCGGCAGTCGAAATGGGGCAACATATGGGGACCGCAGTGATTTTTGTGCCCGTCTCGTGCATAACTGTCGGTGCTTTAGTCTCCATCACGTGGGAATGGAGAATCAAGAAGATAAACTTCAGAAGAAATGAAGGAAAGCATTTGAAACAACAAAGAGTTAGAATCTTTATGAAGGCGGAGCTGGCCAAAGCAACCGGTAACTGCGATGAGAACAATAAGTTCGGTGAGGGCGGTTTCGGTTCTGTTTATAAAGGGCGAATAGCCGGGACGCCGATGCTGAGGTCGCGGTCAAGAAGTCTAAAGGTGTGCACAAGTCTATAATAAAGAATGAATTTCCAGCGTGACCTTCAAATTGTGATGCAGATAAACCACAAAATGTGGTGAAGCCCAGGGGCATATATTTGGAGACTAAAATACCATCGCTGGTTTATGATTACATTTCGAATGGCACCGTCTTTCAATACCCCCATCCGGATGCGTCGACCACCCGAAAAATAGTGGGAAAAATCGGCTCAGAATAGCTGCGTGAGGTTTAGTCCCAACACACTGCAACCCACCATTGTATCTGCTTCATGGGATCGAACCATCAAGGTCTAGAACTTGACCGATTATAAGCTTTGGAACACCTTGATGGGATCTTCGAGCTCGGCCTCTTCAACGACAACACCGTTGCTCAGTCACTCGGTCAACTTCTGGCGGCGGAAAGGAAAGCTGCCAACGAATGTAGGAGAACTGGCCAGAGCTTGATCATGTATGGACTCGGAAAGATCACTATAGCCCAGCGCGGGAGCAGGCCATCGACCTCGCTCTTGGCGGACAACGTAACCAAGGAGACGCACGAGGTGCAGGCCAACATGGAGAACGAGGTGCTCGCGGTGATCGTCCCAAGGCAGAGGAGAAGCAGTCTGAGGTCAAGGCCATCGACATCGGCAGAGATTCGGAGAGAAAGAGGGTTGAGTAAACTGATGGAGGAGGAAGGACATGTAATATGTTCTTGAGTGCCTGTTTATGATATAGGGAAGGAAGCAAGAAATGAAGCTAGCTATATAGCGGGAATGTCAATATACTATTCTCAACCTGGTTCAGCTAAAATCAATGACAAGGAAGTTCTAGTTCTGGAGTCCAACTATAGCAGATCACAAAACCATGCTGGGACGTAGGGAAACATGATGTTGCCCCGTTTTGAGGGTGCGATACTCGCTTCTCCCGGATTGGTAATTACTGCCGTCACTATTGGAATGTCCTTGAAGCATGGGAAACTGGCGGAGGGATCACCAACAAGAATGAGGCTAATAGGGCTGCAGCTGCGGGGCTACTGAGGATGACTTTTGCAAAAAAAATGTCATCAAGTGCATTCGGAGGATGCTCGGTTTCTATCTGGTCGATGGCACAGCAGCGGGTCCGATGAAGGTTCATGATTGGACTCACGGCGGGTTGACAAGTTTGTAGAGTATGGTTTACGTTCTCTCATGAAGACATATCAGGAGGTTCGCCAAGGAAAAGAGAGCCTGAGAATTCCCGTCGAAGGAGAGAGAATGCGTGGAGGCCGAAACCGTTGCGGCCACACCAACGCCATCACCATTGCAATCCCAGCTTGAGCTGCGTCCAGAGCTGCGTTCAACGATCGTCGACGGACATCGGGTCGGGCTCGTGGCCGTTCGGGTAAGTCGTCTAGCCCCTATTATGTATGCTGTGCCGGTATGTCGTAAAACGAGCTCAGAAGACGTTCGTGGTTGGTCCTGATAGTCGGAGATAAGAATAAAAATATATAGGTGTATAAAATATGTTTTACTAGTGGAGTTTCGCTGCAGATGCCATTGAGGGAGTGACTTTAGTAAAGTTCTGTGGAGGAGTAGTCGTGAGGAAAGACGACTAGGGAGAAGAGTAACATAAAAGATAATAATAAAAATAAAATAATAATAATAATAAAATATATGAAAAACTTTTGGGTAGAGGAGCGTGAGTTGTGAGAGATGTTAGATGGAATGTTTTGCGTTATACTGCTTTAGGCCTATTAGTTGGGCTGTTTTAGTGAATTGGTCTGGTTTTAGCTGGCTGGACCAATAGGGCATTAGGCCCAATAGGAAAGAGAATTGAGCAAACACTAAAAAACCATTGAAAGAATATAAACAGGTCGGCCTACTCGCGTGGGCCGGGTTTACCGACCCAATCCAGGGGCATTTTTTAAATAAAAAATAAAAAATAAAAAATATATATATATATATACATAATAAATAAATAAATAAATAAAAATATAAAAAAATGCAATAAAAGATCTAAAAAATGAAAAAATGATGAAAAAATTGCATAAAAATCCTAAAAATATCGAAAAATTCTGAAAAATTCGAAAAAATCTCAGAAATTAGGAAACGGGTCATTTCGACTGACCAATCCTACTTTTGGTGAATTTCCATCCCGATCTTTTCAAAATGACGATTTTGCCCCTTATGGGTAAATTGTCTCAGAAAATTCAGAAAAATCTCAGAAATTGAGAGACGGGCCATTTCGACTGGCCAATCCTATTTTTGATGAACTCCCTTCATGATCTTTTTGAAATGACGATTTTGCCCCTTATGGACAAATTGTCTTGAAAAAACTTCGGAAAATCCTCGAAAATTGTAGAAAATAGAAAATGGTCAATTTTGACTGGCCAGACCCATATTATGACTTTGACTCTCATTTTTTTTTCAGGAAATGATAGTTTTACCCCTCATGAGTAAACTGTCTCCAAAAATTGGAGAAATAATTCAGAAAAATTCTCGAAAATTGTGTAAAATAGAGAATGACAACGTTCAACTAGTTTAACATGTTTTCACCTCCCAATCCTAAAAAAAATGACTATTTTACTCTTCTGATCAATTTGATCCAAATCTTTTCGAGTTACCCCAAACGAGTTTTCATGAAATGGTACCGAAAGGGCGTTAGAGTAATCTAGCGTAACCAAGTCCCCGAGCTCATAATCTCTGGTTCGCAGGAATAGAGTATTTCTCCCGATACTTTATTTGGGTGTCTAATCAGCCTACCATAAAATGATTAATGGCGACTCCAATTCTTAAAATAATTTGAACAAAAAAATCAAAGTCGCGATTCGGTAGAGCTTGGGAGAGCACGAACTAGGTTCGTTAATTTAATTAATTAATCTGGTAATCCATTAACCTAAAAATGAATTTTAGGTCGCGACATGCATGATGGTCAAGCAGTGCGCGACAACCGACTAGGCATACAAACACAAACAGCAACCACCAAACAGCAATTCAACAACCAGCATTCAAGCACCCAACTCACGACCTAAAAATGAATTTTAGGTCGCGACATGCATGATGGTCAAGCAGTGCGCGACAACCGACTAGGCATACAAACACAAACAGCAACCACCAAACAGCAATTCAACAACCAGCATTCAAGCACCCAACTCACGGGGTTATGCTTTAGAACCTTACCTCAGGTCCTGACGCATCTGCAAGTTAGTTTAAGACATCATAGTCTATAACTACTCTAGACTAATCGTCTAATTCTGCAAGCACATGCGCCAATCAGTTCATGCATTCTACCCTTTCTGATCCCTAGGACTAGGGTCTGTCTAGCTAACTACCCCAAAATCGTCAACCTTATCACTCCAATTCCTCGAACGGTCTCGTATCGAGCTAACCTTGCTCTGATACCACCCGAAAGGGGCTTGTCACGCCTCGAACCCTACGGGCCCGCGATACCCCTCGGCTCATACTACGAAATCCAGCATGCGCCTGGCCCACGGTTAGCGACGGCCCAGGATGCCCATCGCGGCCAGACGACGCATCAGAAAAGTCACAACCTGCGGAAGCGCGCCTTCTATCCATACACACATGCATATAACGGTGGGATAGCACTTAAGAGAAGGAATGCGCGTACAAAACAACATTTCATATATATAACAAGCGTTAGATACAGACCCCAAAATGAGTACACACTATGGTCCAAAATTCTACGCTCTGACAGCCTAGACTCGACACCGAATGCGGTCACTCCTGCGGCTCCTCCTCAGGGTCGTAGTCTGCCCAAGGGTCGTCCTCCTCATCAGGATCTGTCTCTATGTCCTCGTCCTCCTCGTGGCCATCAACCTCCATGCGGCCTAGGGACGGCAGCTCTGCCAACGGGTCAGGGTCCACCACCTCTCCTCCATATGCAGCGGAGTGGAGGAGTCCAGAGTCATCCTCCATAGGTACGGGGGCATCGCGGTGGGGTCCCTCAAAGCCAAACATACCCTCTCTCATCCATGCCTCGAACCTATGGGGTACAAAATGTGGGTTATCCTGATCTACCCAGATGGTAGTCAGTCGTCGCTCCTAGAGGACAGCGTCCTCATCCACGTGCTGGGTAATCTCGATCTCTATCTGCACGGGTAATCCAAAAAGCATAGGGGGCTCGGCCATCACTGGCGTCCAGGATCTGTAAACAAGGCAACCACCGCCAGTGAGTCGGAGACTCGGCAAGCTCACCACTAATCCTAGCGTAGGATAGGGTATACAAGTGGGGTCGGTCCTATCCAATGGACTAAGGTTCCTGGTCATCTAGTTCGGGTACTCTCACTCGTTACAGGAACCAAACTCCAGAGCAGGGACAACCAGGCTACGCATATATATAGATATATACACATCATGCATATCATAACATGTGAACGGGCAATCAACAGACAATAGCAGTACTCAGTATGCAAAGACAGATGCATGATTCAATTTGTCTCAAATGATCCCAATGGATCCTGCTCGCTTATCTCTCCAATTCCCATCAGGGCCCATCCCACTATACCACTCGACATTGCCTCAACTGCGTGTGGTACGCCTTACGTTGGCATCGCTTATCCCTCCATTTCCCCGCGTAAACGACGCCTCAGGGCTCATCCTACATGTCACTCCTCTGGTGACTCATGCCATGCTCGCAGTACATGATGCTTAAACACATTCACAGTGCGTCAATCATAGAGCAGGCAATTTCAGAGATCTCACAAGCAAGGAAGTATATGATTTGACATTTGGTCTAACAACCCGTATTCATCGGAGTATGCCACATGTGGGCCTGGCACTCTACACGAAATTTCACAATCGACTGGATTTGATTTAGGTACCTCACGTAACTGCGTTAATCATTCACTTCCTCGGGAAAATAGGCCTCCAGTTAACTCAATCGTGCTTTTACATTGCCCTTAGAATTCATCTGTTTTAGAATTCGGTCTAACCCGGCTTAATGGCTCGGCCCTTCCCAGTCTTTACTATTCAACCCTGGCCCAACATCGGCCCACAATTAAGGTTTGAAATCGCTTTTGGGCCCTACTGAATCTTATTAGATTTTATTAAGCCCAATAGTTAAGGCCCAAAGGTCCTTTCTTAGAAATTTGGCCCATTAAGCCAAGTTGGGCCTATTTAATTAAGTTAGGCCCATTTGGGTCTAAGGCCCATTTACTAATTAAAAGCCCATGGTTTAGTTATAAGTAATTAATTATTTTGAGGCCCATTATTATTATAAATTTCGGGTAGGGCCCAAGCCCATATTTTAAAGTAGGCTTATTAGGCCCATTATAGCTTAATTAGGCCCAATTACCAACCCTAAGCCCATGTACACTATTGGGCCCTAAATTTTTAAGTTCAGGGCCATTATTAAGGCCTATTTTAATTAGATTTTCGTCCATATGGTGGCCCAACAAGATAACTTAGGCCTATTAGCCCTTATTAGCTTGGTTTAGCCCAAAACAAGTCCCCAAGCCCATATATTCCCTTCGGCCCATTCAATCCACGCCTAGTTTCCCCTTTTTGCAGCCCATATTAACCAATCCAAGGCCCAATTGAATATGGCCAGCCCATACACATGGCCCAACGGCTAAATGATCAAATTAACCTAATGACCTTTAACCATAATCCATCATTAACTATACAAACAATCTTCATTAGCCACTAATACATCATACCACATGCATATACCACATGCCTAGGCCACGATTAGGGGTAGAGCTTACCTATTAGGGCTGAAAATGGCGACGGGACGGCAAGGGACACTGGACGGCCGAATGGAGCTCTCGGCCACGGTGAGGGAGTGGTCGGTAATGGTGGACGGTGGCCGGATGATGGCGGAAATGGCAACGACGTGGGCGGCGGCAAGGGAAGACAAGATGATGGCGGTGGCGGTGGAGGGCCGAACGACGACGAACGGGCGGCGGCTTCGGGCGGAGCTCACGGCGGACGAAGGAAGAAGAGGAAGAGAAGAGGAAAATGAAGAAGAAGAGGAAGAAGAAGAAGATGGCGTCGGGAAGAATGAGAGGGAGGAAGAGAGAGAGTGATTATAATTGTTAAAATGGAAATAAAATGAATAAAGGGGTTAATGGGGTTAGGTAGCATGAATAGTGACCTTGATGTGTACTTTTATGTGACACTTGTACTTGATTGATTGCATGGGAAATTGAGCCATGATTGATTGATTGATTTGATGGATTGATTGATGTGACATCCGATTGATGTGACATTTGATTTGACTTGCCTCGATTTGCGTGCCAAATGCACCAATCGGGTCCCGAGCGCGAACGAATTTCGGTCTGGATTTGGTTTCGTTTCACCGTATTCGCTCTCAAAAACCCTAATTTATCTAATTCTAAGGACTGAGCATTTACCGGGGGCATTTCGGTAATTTTCTATTCACGTCTTGCTTCTCGACGTGCACCGGTTGTCTGCCCTTCAGGGGACGCTTCTGAAACTAAATCCATTTCTCCATTGTGTTTATCTTACTAATTCGATTGTCCAACGTCGAATTTCACTTTGTGGTTAATTTCATTAAATACCGACTCTATCTCAGTCTCAGACCAACGGGCGGTTGTTTGGGAAATTTTCCCAGGTAGCCTTTCCCCTTCGGTTGGCCGTCCCAAGGTAGCTAATCCTGAGTGAGTGTCGATCAGAGTGTACTAATGAAGCATTTCCATTCGTTTAGAAAGTCCGATAAATTGGTCGAATTTTCAGACTGTCACACCTACGGACAACTAGAGTGCCCACACACACTTTACCACATCAACGCTATCAATTGGATAGAATGACATTCAGCGATGTAAGTCATGATAGAAATTAATAAATTCAATGTAATGTTAGCTTTTAAAATAATTCTTTATTTAATTTGATATATTTCAATATTTTTAACAGATTGTTTGGGAGCCATATACTGATGACATTCTCGAGACTCTACCGGAATACTGTACGGATGGAAAAGAAATTTGGACAGCTCGTGTTCCACTCATCTATTTTCACATAGTTGAGTGGCATTACCCGGACCGAGTGGCCCGTCAATTTGGCATGAAGCAACCAATACCGATTCCTCCGAATGATCATAAATCATTTCATGCCATTGAACTAAAGCCAGTTAACCACAATTGGATGGAACAGCACATGAAGTGGATTCAAATGTGGAACAATCGTGCTAACTTCATAGTTCAATTTGATCCTGCAACGGAGCCACTTCATTCCATTCAGAATACATGGAGTGGTACCGTGCATGCACACGCCGGTGGATTTCTTACACGGGAGGTGTAATAGGTTCAGCGGTTAGTGCAAAAACTTGTAATTTAATTGAAATATTTTTTTAGTCATATAATTTTTTAGCATTTGATTACTTCTATTGACTATGATTTCATGAACAGGCTGATGGTGCAGAGCAAATTATAGCATTATGCAGAGCTACTTCTCGGGATCGGGATCGGGATAACATGCGAGAGACCGTACGGCAGATAGGCAAGATAGCCACAAGAATGCTACATGCATTCAATGAAGAGAGACGGTTGGTGTCGATTCCACGACCCCAATCAGCACCTACCACAGCACCATTTAAATCGCATGAACATGCCCCACCTTCGACTAGTCAATCAATCCGGAAGACTAGTAGAGCTCTTCAAGATGTAGATGCCGTCCCTTATCCTGGGGTCTATAATATGGAAGATTTCACTATTGGGTTCAATCCAGAGTTCGGCCAAACGGATTTTACTTCAGGGTTCAGCCAGTTCGCTAGCTCATCTCATGCGGGATTCCGTCCCTACACTCCCACAATTTCTCCCATGGCTGGAGGATTTGATCTCCCTCCTTTTTCCCAATATGCTTCTACTCCATATGTATCGTCTGAGCATGACATGTTTGCTCAATTTGATGATGCATCACAAGCAGGGTTGTCAGAAGAGGATATTCCTTCATCATCTACACAACCCAGACAAGCGGAATCTCTTCGTCGGTACAATACTAGACCTGCCGAACACTGGAGACGACCCCCTTGCGGAACAGGAGGCCACGTAGGAAGACGACATCATCATTGAATGTAATCGGGGTTGACAATTGTTATGTATTATTATAAGTTTGATGTACTAGAATTTTTTTAAATGTAATCGGGGTTTACTTTTAAATACGTTTTTATATTGGACCATTAAAATTCGAAAAATCCAATCAGAGATTGTGCAATCCTTCACAAACGCAATTTCCACATCAAGCTTCTTTTTAATTCACTACAAAAAAAAAGAAGGTTTTAGCAACGGAATTAGCGACAAGAATTTTGACAAAATTCGTCGCTAAATTAAATTGCGACGAAATTTGCGATGAAAAAATTTTCGTCGCTAATTAGGCGTCGCAAAATTGAGCGACGAAGCATTTCAACTTTCGTCGCTAAATTGTGACGAAATTTTTTTGCGACAAAATTCGTCGCTAATTTGCGACGAAAGTTTAGCAACGGCATTTGTCACGAAATTTGCGACGAAAATAGGAACGAAAATAATTTCGTCGCCAACTCGGGTCACAAAATTTAGCGACGAACTATATTTGTGGGAAAATTCGTCGCTAATTAGCGACCACATTTTTTTTTTGAAAAGCGACGAAATTCATATATTCGCAGGGAGCCTCTTTGACGATAAGCGAGCGAGAATTCTTGTTATACTTGCCCAACCACAATTTTATCTTTTCTCACCAGAAAATGTACATAATTATATAAATCAATGTCGCTAATTAGCGACGAAAATCAATGTCGTCTTTGTTTTTGGTGTCCACTTTCCAAAGAAAAGTCATGTATCAACCGTGTCAATCAGGTCGTGCAGCTTTGATTCCCTTTTTTTGATGCTTCACCGTCAATATTAATTGCCGTTCGGTCGGGCCAACTCGATCCAGATAATAATAAGAATATATATAAGAATTTCAATTCATTAACAAATTTCAAGGAAATTATAAAAACTCGAGATAATCAACAAAAAAAAAAAACACATACAAATATTACACAAATATTTTCGAGCCATACATAGCTTTTTTTAAGGTTTGAAGAAGGAAACCATCTATCGTCATTTTCCTCAAACCTTTCCTGAAAATGAATAGATAATCAATTAAAATTCTACGAATGTCGATTATGATCAACGAAAGGTGAAAATAATTTACTTTTTGAGATGAAAAAAAATTATTGAATAGGCAGGAGAATTTAGAAGGGTAAAGAACCTTAAACCGATCTGTATGCACAAGTTTGACTGTTGTGTCCTAATTTTCCACAATAGCTGCAATGGTTAGTCGAAGCAGTACTTCTCGGGGTACTCCAGTCCATCTCAGTACGTATTCGTGATGCACGGGGTCTTCCTTTCTTTCTAATACGGTTCGGGTTTGGCACTAATGAGAGCTCGTCAAGTTCAGGCCAGTAATCTGGATCACCCAATGGATGAAACATGTACCGATAGCACTGAAGTGTTCTATCTAAAGTGTAGAATTCATCTACCATTGTATTGTAATCAATTGCATATTTCTGACAAACTGCGATCACATGTGAATATGGGATTTTTATCTCTTGAAATTTTCCACATGTGCACCTTTGCAGGTTTAGCTCGACCTTGTGTTTGTGGCCCCCATTCTTCTAGATCTATCATATCCAGTTTTAACTTCGAAGATTCCGAAATCAGAGTCGAACCGAGTAACCTCATGCCTATTTGCAGCTTCAATGTTTTTTTGGAGAATGATGCCCGCATATTGAGTATATATCCATCCCTCCATCTTTTGTCCCCTATATGTAGTTCTCTCGTATCAAAATAATTGACTAATTGAAAAAATATCTTATTCACCATAGCTTTTATAGGCAGCGCACGAAATCCCTTCAGCATCCCGTTAACTGATTCCGCTAAGTTTGTCGTCATCACCCAATATCTCTTTCCTTCATCATAAGCTTTTGTCTATTTATCCCAAGGAATCTGATCACACCATTCAGCTGTTTGTGGATGCAATTCCCTCATTCGGTTCATGATGTGTAGAAACTTTTTCTTTTGGTTCTCGTAAGCTGTACATTACAATAATAATAAGTACTTATTACACAAATTTATAAATAAGCAATTTCCTCAAATTACTTAATTTAGAAATTTTACCTGCCATCTGAATAACTCTTTTCCCTTCGGCATCTTTGAAGTGTTTATTGTAATTGCTGACAATATGTCGAATGCAAAATCTATGATGGCCATGTGGAGGACGCCACCCATCTGTCTCCATTGCTCTTTGAATCCCGATATGTTTGTCCGATATTATGCAAATATCGTCTCGGCCATTAGTGACATATATCCTTAGCAGCAGATCCATAAACCAAGACCAATCATCAACAGTCTCCGATCGACCACTGCAAATGCCAATGGAAATATATGATTATTCCCATCAAATGAGGCTGTACATAGGAGCGTTCCTCGATATTTGCCGTATAAAAAAGTTCCATCAACAAAAATCACGGGACGACAGCTTTTGAGCCTTCAATCGTCTGTTTGTAAGTCCAGAACATTCGGTTGAAAATCTTGCAACTCTGATCTTGGCCCATGGAATCCTCGATCACGAAATGAAAACTGGATTCACTAGTTTCGTCATATTTGTACTTTCTCAACTCACCGTACGAGTCATCCCATCCTCCAAGAGTTTTGGCAATCGCCATTTGTTTCGCTAACCAAATTTTACGATAACTAGTTGGAAGCCCACTTTATCTTTAACCATCGCCATTAGTGGCTTGATTTTTATATCTGGTTGGCGGCAACCATTGCTTCTACCTGGCTGGAGAGGTATTTCTGATCAAGTTGCCGATGATCTGTTGACATTTGCGGATTACGACATGTATGTGGCCCACTGTATTTAGTTATTTCCAAAACAGATCACCCGCTTTATTCAATGCACGGAGCCTCCAATGACACGGTTCGTTTGGATTACCGCATTTGATAACATATTTTCTTTTCTTTGTCTCTTCACTGCGAAAGTGATGATTTCTCAACAGAGAATATTCTTTCGCAGCCAATTGCACTGCATCTCGTGATGGAAATAACATTCCAACACGAAATTCATTGGCTGGATCAAACAACATATGACTCGGCTTGGTTCTTGTATCCACTTGCATCATATCATAGTCAATCTCTGAATAGGGCGGTGGATATACCAACGGCAAAATGGGATTACTACAATGGCTGTTGTAGTAAGTATCCATATCGCCACTTTCGTCATTTTCTTCATCGCCATCGTCACTACCCAACCATGAATCATCTTCTTCATCACTATCATCATCTTCGTCGTCATCATTATCCACAGCAGTATCATCGTGATGCACATCCTGATTATCGATATTTGGCTCATCTTCACCGACATTGGAACCTTGCCCAATTGAATCATTTATTGGTTGGTGTTCATCTACAGTAGCATAAAACTGAAGAAACCCCATATAACCGTTTGAATGTGCAAACTGTTGGATTCTCTGAACGATTATATCATTATCCACATTCACAATGTTAAACATAGCACATTGTCCAGTTGAGACAAACCGGTTGTCTAAACATCAGACTGGCAATAAACTGATTCTCTGTTACATTCAACTCGTGCTCAATCGTATCACGTAACTCATCAAATGTCGATATATTTCCAAACTCAAACATAGCACATTGTCCACCTTCGTAATCATATCCAAATTGATTTTGTACTATTGTACCTCCCCATTGTATAGTCGCAAAAGATGTAGACATTCTGCTAAACAAATAATTTACAAATTATTTTACATGTAAAATTTTATAATTTTTTTTCTTTACACATTAAGAAATGAAAATTTTAACTATCAATATAATAAATGAAATAAATATGGTCAACAAAAATATTTACGAATTTAGAAATGAATGAAGGAACATAATAATCAACAATCAATTAATTGACGAAATTCTAATTTTTCAGATTTTCAAAATTTTCTTTGTGGAATGTTTCCTATTTTTTTAGACAATTTTATGATTTGGATCATCATTCTTAATTTTCTTAATTTTTATTTTTTTCGTGATTTCATATTTTTTATTTTTTGATTATTTTTTAAAATTTTCAGGCTGGATCAACTAGATTAAATAACGACGTCGCTTCCATTTTTCATATTATCTATTATTATTATTTTTTCTTTTACAATATAATTTTTCCTTTTATTTTTTCTCTTTAGACGGTTATTAATTTTCCAGATCGGGCCGGTTCGACCCAACTCACAAACTCGAAGAGCCGGCCCAAACCCACATGAGTTTGAACTGAAACTTTCACAATAGAGTTTTGTGCATTTTTTTAAATTAGGATTATTTTTATTTTCATTTTCCCTAATTTTTTCTATTATCTAGAAACTTCTTATTATTACAAACAAATCGTATTAATATATATATTCTAATAATCATATTTACTTAACCCTATAAAATTTAAAAATATGAAAAAAATACGAATTAATACGCATAAAATTTTTCCTCAGGCATGTCTCGACATGCAAAATAAAGATATTTTAGGAATAAATCGAAATTTTTTTTGAATATTTTTATGTTTTAGATTATTTTTTTCCCAATTTCTTTTTCATTTTTCTATTCTTTGGTATAACTTTTATTATTATAAATAATTTATATGGTCAAGGATTGTCCACGTTCGTTGCATTAGGTAACAAATTACAACGACTCATATTTAACCGAAGATCAAATCTATATTGTCCGATCTAATTACCAGCTCCTACAGTACTAACGTTTTCCCATAAATTTTTTCTTTGAACATGTACATTCAGTTATTATTTTCAATATCTTGAAAATTAAATCCAATTAACCCTCCAAATTTCAAAAATCATGATAAAATACGGGCTTAATACGCACAAAATCTTTCGTGACACATACATCGGCATGCAAAACAGAGATATGAATAGCACAAAAATAAGATATTTTTTAGTGCAAAATAGATATATATGTAGACCAAAAAATAATATATTTTCGGACTAAACAACATGTACACATCACAATATAACAGCGAAACAGTGTATGCACGGTACTAAAATATATCATGTTTTAACAAGAATATAGGCATTACCTTAACACAAATATCGTGCGTGTGTCGAGATTCTTGAAGTTGATACTTCCACTCTTCTATTTTCTCTGTCATATAAAAAAAATTAAACATTACATGCAACGAAACAAAAAATGCAAATGCCAAAAGAAAACATATCATAAAGTTAAATCTTACCTGATTCAATTGCGAGAAAATTTGAAATGAATAAATGACTGCAAATATGGAGACGCTCGAAATTGACGACTAATTTTCAGATCCTTTTTTTTTCTATCGCTTTTCTCTCGATTCCTTTCTCAGCTTTCTCTCTATTTGCTCTCTGTTTCTCTCTCTTTGTCTTCGTAAAATGGCCAAAGAGTTTCTCTCCCTCTCCCGTCTTTAATAGAACTGAAGGATTCCACAAAGTCTCATTTGCTTTTGAACCTTCACGTGAAGTTTTTCGAATTTGTATTCTGAAACTTCACGTGAAGTTTTCAGAAGTAAATTTTCTGAAACTTCCCACGTGAAGTTTTCAGAAATTTGCTTTTTTGCAGAGAGACGTGGCCATGAACTTTCCGAACATATTCTAAATTCAGCGAAAATAAGGGAAAAAGATACATCGGAAAGAGTGCGAGATGAGAAAGGGTGGGGGGGGGGGGCCGGCCCTTGTTGGATTCTGTTTTTTCTGAGAAACAACC